>CAUYRT010068151.1:0-107399 GCA_963574885.1 Lepilemur ruficaudatus | reverse complement strand
AAAAAAATTAGCCGGGCATGGTGGTGCATGCCTGTAGTCCCAGCTACTCGGGAGGCTGAAGCAGAAGGATTGCTTGAGCCCAGGAATCTGAGGTTGCTGTGAGCTAGGCTGATGCCAAGGCACCCTAGCCAGGGCAAAGTGAGAGTCTGTCTCCAAAAAAAAAAAAAAAAAAAAAAAGTTACTTACAAAGGAAATCCCATCAGAATAACAGCAGACTTCTCAACCAAGACCTTACAAGCAAGAAGGGATTGAGGGCCCATTTTTAGTTTTCTTAAACAGAATAACTGTCAGCCTAGAATTTTGTATTCTTCAAAACTAAGTTTCATAAATGACGGAGAAATAAATTCTTTCCAAGACAAGCAATCACTAATGGCATTTGTTACCACTAGATTTGTCCTACAGGAAATGCTTAAAAGTGCTTTATACATGGAGCAGTACAATCAATACCCATCAGTGTAAAAACACCTGAAACTTAAAGCTCACAGCTCTTATAACACAGTAACATAAGGAAGAAAACAAAGCAACTAGGTATCATTTAACATGATGGACAGAACAGTATCTCCCATATCAATACTAACATTGAACGTAAACGATCTTAATGCTCCACTTAAAAGACATAGAGTGGTTGAATGGATGAAAAACAACCAAAATATATGCTATCAACAAGAAATCTAGCTAAGTCGCAAGGATTCTAATAGACTGAAGGTAAAAATATGGAAAAATTATTGCACACAAATGGAAACTAAAAGCAAGCAGGAGTAGCTATTCTCACATCAGATAAAATAGACTTTAAGTCAACAAATCAAGAATGGTATAAGAAAAACAAAGATGTTCATAATGATAAAGGGAACAATTCAGCAAGAATATAAATTAATAACAATCCTAAATAAATATGCATATAACACAGGAGCTCCCAGATTCATAAAACAAATTCTACTACATCTAAGCAAGGAAATAAATAGCATCATAATTGCCAGGGACTTCAACACTCCACTGACAGACTAGACAGATCACAGAGGCAGAAAATCAACAGAGAAGCACTGGTCTTAAATGGTTCTTAACTAAGAGTGCACCTCAAACTTAGGAAGGTAATGGCAAGAAAAAGCATGAGAGAGGAGGAAAGGGGAAGGGAGGATCAGAGAGAGAAAGAGAGTGATATATAAATCATTCTAAAAACTAGGAATAGAATTCACTGTGTATATTCCGACACTTCACTAATTTATTCATTCTTGCACATATGAACTGAAAGACTGCCATGTATCAAGGACTGTTTCAGATACTGGGATCATATCAGTGAACAAAACACACAAAAATCATTGATTTCATGTAGCATATATCTAGGAGAGGAAGAAAAATAAGCAACAAGCTTAAAATTTTTGGAAGCTATTTTTATTTATGTTAGAATGTAATAAATGCTTTGGAATCATGTTAGAGGGGGGTGAGGAGACTCAGGGTAAGGAGTTCGTGTGTGTGGATGTGTGTATGAGAAAAGGTGTTGAAATTTTATTTAAGCTGTTAAAGTAGGACTTTCTGAGAAGACATCATTGAGCACAGACTTGAAGAATGTGTGGGATGTACCCATCCAGACACCTGAAGCATAGAATTCTGGACACAAGTATCTAGTGCAAAGTCCTTAGGTTAAGAGCATGTTTGGTGTGTTTGGGAATACACAGAGGCCACTGTGGCTGGAGAAGAGTGCTCTAGACGTGATCAGCAGAGTGTTAGGTCAGGAAGGATAATATGGGGTCTGCTAGGTCATTGTAAGAAATTTTCCCTTTACTCTGAATGAAAGGGGCTTTGAGCTGTGGAGTAACATCTGACAGGCTTTACCAGAGTTACTATCTTTTGGGTTTGCTTTTTTGTTTTCTTTTTTGGTTTATTTTGTTCAGTTTTTGAGAATAGGTTGTAGGGGTTCACTATGGATGCAGGCAGACTAGTTAGGAGGAGTAGCTGTCATCTAGGGGAGAGGATGGGAGCTTGGAGAAGGGTCAAAGTAGTGTGGTTGGTGAGAATCATTGGATTGTGGGTATTCTTTGAAGGAGATGATGACATGTACATTCTGACATGCATCATTTTTCTCAGAATCACTGCTGATAACTGTTTTCTAAAGATATCTCCTTGTTCTCTTTCAGATTCACCTGCAAGCTTATTCTAAAAATTATATGTTTCAATATCTCATGCCCCCATTCCTTTTCCATAACATACTTACATAAATATTCACATTTAGTCATACTTTCTTTTGGTATAATTGTCTATTTTCTCAGATATTTCTTTGAAATTTTGCTTCCCACTTTCTAGGACAATATTCCTCCAGAAGTGATTCATGGCTTTTCTGCATCAGAAATACCTGGAGTGCTTGCTAAAAATGTAGATTATGCACCCCTAAAACCCAAGGATCCAGGGGATCTACAATTTTAACTCACTCCCTGGGAGAAGATATGTAATATATATGATTACAATTTGCTTTCATCAAAAAGTCATGTCTGATTTTAGCAGAAAATAACCTTCAGCAAAGTCCTCCATGATGGCTGTATCTTGACTTTTTGCCCCTGTCTGGCTGTGTGGCGGCTGTACTTCAATTGAAAAGCCAATTGTGCTTTTTCTGCTTAAAATGCATGACATTGCCTTTTGTGACCCTGCTAGCCAGGCACTTTAAATATTCTTGCATTTATTCAATAAATATTTACTGAATAGTTTTATATGCCCACGACAAAGATAAATTCTACCAAGTCAAGTGACAATGTATCTTTAAAGCAGGCTATACTTCTCTGTGTTACTTCATTTTAGCTGAAAGCACTCAATAAATATTTTCATAATTAAAAAATATATTGAAAGACATCCTGATCACAGAAAGCATGCTAATTTTTTTCCATGTTCATGTAATCCTTATTCCCTTTATATGTATTCATAAGTCTAAGATACTTTCTTTAATTTAAACACAGAATTATAACTGAACTTAGGAAATAAGAAATACAAATGAAACTGAAATTGTATCAAGTTTTCCTTTGAACTGAAATATCTGGAGAGGAGGAAATGAGCTCAGCTATGTGTTGAATAGCCTAAAACATGAAGTAAAATCTTTAAAGCATGCTGAGTATGTTTGTCTCACCCTGTTCAGGATGCAAACTTCATGTATTTTCTCCTCCCTGATGTTTCCTGCTATTTGCAGCTTGGTGAGTTCTAAACACTGATTAGTGTTGGAGAGGAGACTAACCACTCATACAGTTAAAAGAGTTAATAGAGCCCAGCAGTGTGATTAGTGTGTGAGTACAATTCCCTTTGTTGGCAGTCTAGATAAGATCTCCATTGGCCCCACAGCACTGGCACTCTGAGTTCCTGAGTTCCTAATAAGCAAGGACCACCAGCCTCACACAGTCTCACATGACAATGGGAAGACTTTGTGGAATGTACCAGACTTCCTATTATTCATCAGTTTGGAAGAAGAAGAAGAAAATGGTGTTTTACTTGTTTATTCAAGAGGTATGTATTATTTAATAATTAGGCCGTTTGGGGAAAAAAATGTCACATTAAACTATGCATTCAAATAAATCTGCTTCTAATATAGCATTGCAGTCAAGTTAAAGTCCTACCTCTCTGGGGAAAAAGGTGTAGTCGTTAAACAAAAAGTTTATTTAAAAAATGTATTAAAGGAAATTGGACTAGAGTAGATAAAAACTGAGCTTTTCCAAGGAAAGGATATGCAGCCTAAACTGCTGTTCAAATTACCCAACGTCCAATAGCTTGCATCTGGTACCTGCAGTTCACCTGTGATTTATGTCTTTACTCAAATTAAGCATATCTCTCCCCCCAAAAGGATAAATCTAAACCTGTCACAATAGCTATTCCAGTAACGATGACAGTAGAACTTGATCTTCTCTATTTGAAGTGTGTGCACATTAAGATACGTGGGCTGTGGTATTTTAAACAAGAGCAGTTTAAAACACAATCCATTAGTGTTGAACTACATAGGCCTTCAATCACTTGACGACTGAGTTCTGTACGAGGAAATGGCCAATATCAAAAGAAGAGTGACAGGGACAGTTTTTATAACATGTTTTAGAAGCAGAAATGTGGTTAAAATGAATCCGCAGGAAGAGTTTTTCTGACAAAGAGCAAATGGCATCAAATTGGGTAAATACCCCACATACACAATGACAAAAAAAAAAAAAAGTAAATGGAAAATTATAGCTTTGGCACTTAACTGTATCTAAAAGAAACCACCAGTCTTTTCAGAAAGAGCTATTTAGTCTGGCAGTTCCTAAGGGTATAATTTTCTTCTTGTTTTGTTTGCTACCTTTATCTAAGATCCTCTGGAAAATAAACTAAAGAGTTTTTGAGAAAACTTCTTTCCCTATGTTCTCTGCAAACATAATAGAATAAAGCATGTGTCTCTTCATCTTCTCTGAGTGATATTTGATTTGGATTTTTTGTACCTTTATTAAAACTTGTGACATTTGCCATCACTATATAGGTCTGGGTCTTTGAGGACAGCACTTCAGAACTGGTTTATTTGCTTCTCGACACTGTCTGCACTTCAAGGAGCTGAGTGGAATTATGCCTCAAATTATAGAAGATATATATGAATGGATCAATAAAGTATGATTTCCATAGATGTGTATGTCAAAAAACTTCCATAATTCAATCAATTGTGTTTTTTTCTCTGAAATTACACTACTTATTAAAATATTGAATGCACAAGACCCAAAGAACGGGCCCCACTTGTACTCGCCATCAAATTGGTATTGACTGATTGACACTATGGTGCTTAAATGGTGGTGGTGTTCACTGGGGTTTTGGGGGGTGGGGCATGGACCCACATCCGGGGGACATGGTGAGCACTGTGAAGGGGAGGGGCATGCTTGAAGTGTATTTGGGGATGGGTATTAGGGGTCTCGGGGGGGGGTGGGAAATCCTCTAAAACTGATTCATGTGAATAGCTATACAACTTGGTAAATTTACTAATAACCATTTAATTGTACACTTAAAATGGAGTAAAGACATGACATGTAAATTACACTTCAATAAAGACAAAAAAAAAAAAACAGAAGTTCCTTTACTAGGGATATGTGTGTAATAAACTCTCTATTGTCAGTTTGTCTGAAAATGTCTTCATCATGCTTATCTTAAAAGATACTTTTTCTGCGTATGTAATTCCAGGTTAAGTATTATTGTCATTTGGCATGTTGAAGGTATTATTCCATGATCTTTTGGATTCCATGGTTACTCTAAAGCAATTATTTTATTTTATTTATTTTTAGAGATGGGGTCTCACTTGGTCACCTAGGCTGACATGCAGTGGCATGGTCATAGCTCACTGCAGCCTCAAACTCCTGGGCTCAGGCAATCCTCTTTCCTCAGCCTCCTGAATAGCTGAGACTACAGCTGTGTGCAACAACATGTGGCTATTTTTTTTTCATTTATTTTAGAGATGGGATCTTGCTATGTTGCCCAGGCTACCCTCAAGCTCCTGGCCTTAAAAGTCATCCTTCCACCTTGGCCTCCCAAGTGCTGAAATTGCAGGTATGAGCCACCACACCCAGATTCAGCAATAATTTTATTTGTCAATCTGTAGATTTTTTTTTCTTTCTGACTTCTTTAACTCAGGTATGCTGCAGTTTATCATGATGTGTCTAGGTACAAATTTATTTTTATTTATCCTTTTTGGCATTGTTGTAATTCCTGAATCTGAAAATTTATGCCTTTCCACAATTCTAGCAATTCTTTTGCATCTCCTCATTTGCTGTAACATCTTTTTTTGCTGCCTTCTCACTCTTTTCTCTGTCTCTTGACCTCTCTTTCATATGTCAATCTTTGATTCTTGTTGTTGCATATGGGTACCCAGAATTATCTTCTAGATCATGGGCTCTCTCTTCAGCTCTAACTTGATGATTAACTTGACAACTAAGTTTCTAATCTTATGATAGTTTCCATTTTTAGAAGTAACATTTGTCTTTGTCAAACCTGTCCATTTTTTATCGTTTCTTGTTATTCCATCATTTTTAATATTTTTTCTTTAAGTAAATTAAACTCATATTTAAAAAATGTTTTTATCAGATAATTCCAATACCAGCTATTTTTGTGAGTCTGCTTGATAATTCTGCTGACTCTTGTTCATAGTGCCTTGTTTTCTTATTTGTTGTGTAATTTTTATTTGTGAGCTCACAATCATTGGAACTCTATCTGGGAGAAATCTATGAAGCCTGAGTTAAAGGTACCTTCTATAGAGAGAATTTAAATTTGCTTCTGCAAGCCAACTTGGGCACTACAAAAGCAAGAGCTTCTTTAGTTTATTTTAATCTTTAATCCTTTTTTTCCTTCTTAGGCCACATAGGTAATGTGAGTTCTGTTACCAAACCAAACTGAAAGCTGCCCTGAGATTATGAGTTTCAGGAATCCTCTTCTTTTTTCCCTTTATCCAGAAACCAGAATTGAGTTCTCACTTTGTTGGACAGGGAAATGGTTTTGTTTTGTTTGTTTTTTTAGTTTATCTTTTTCACTGAGAATATCTTCTTTTATGATTTCAGCTTTGTGCAAATGTCTCAATCTTAATTTCTGTGTTCAGTTGGCCCTGTCTCCTATTCCTCATGAAAATAAAAATCTCCAAACTGCTAGAAATCAGAAAATTTTAACAAATTCCTTCAAACAACTCTACATTTTAGTGCTTGGTTACCTTTTTAGATTCTGGCTTTTAAGTTATTTTTGTTTCTGAAGAATTTCTTTATTTTCGTGCCATCTAAGCTATGCTTCTAAAAGCAGTTTTTAACATTTTTTTACTCAGAATTTTTAGGTATCCTGTACAGAAATGTTCCTTGGGGTGCACCGTATTGCTGGAATTATAAATCTAGAAATTTAAAAATTTGATGTAGTCAAATGTATCAACATTTTCTTTCACAAATTTTGTTTTGGTGTTAAGCTTAGAAAATCTTATTCTACTCCAAGTATAACCAAATGTTCCTATATATTTTCCTTTTGTGGTTTTGTAGTTTTATGTTTTACATATTTAAATACTTAATTCATTTGGCATTTATTTTGATGAAACATGAAAAGTAGGAATCCAATTTTATTTTTTTCTCAGACAACTTGTCCCATTGTCTAGGTAATTTGTCATAAAATAGAAGCATGAACTAATAAACGCAAAAGTTATAATTACCAATGAAAAGGGTTGTGTTTCAGAAGTTATAAGTATTCTTGTTAGCTGCATAATATGGAAAACAAGTTATGAAAATGAATGGCTTATTTTTTTCAAAGTATCTTAATTTCCTTTGTACTCTTTGAAAGAGGGTAGACTTTTAATTCCTTGGTTTTATTTGCCAGAGTCTACTGTGGAAGATACCTTTTCTCTCAACAATTCCCAGTATACTATAAAATGGGCATTAAAATAGGAAACTCTGGGGAGCTAGAGGTTTTTGCTGACCTCATGTACATATTCTTTCTGCTTTTTTAAAATCAGAATCTTGCAAAAATTGAATTTCCCCATTGTGACATAATTTTTGGTGGTCTAGTAGAGAATTAGAAACAGACATGCATTAATTTGTAAAGGGAAAATTGGACTTTCTTATTTTCCCAGGGATAGGGGCTATAAGGCTGGGGAGAGGGTTGCTTAAATAACCCTCAATGAAAGATTAGGTCCTTCCTTGTAGATTAAACTTGTGCTTTCTTTAGAAAATCAAGCTTTCAAGCTTCCCGTTATCTATGGAATTATTCACATCTCCATTCAAACTAGAAATTCACTGTACTGAGAAGTAAAATTAAATTTGTACTTACATGGCCACAGACCCTTGTAGGAATAACATGAGTTTTGCATTATGGACACATTCTCAATCATTCAGCAACTATTTTTGGACCCTTCAAAACTCTATGCGGGGCCTTGCATTGGATAGGAAGAAACTTCAAACCTCACTTATTTACAATGTGGGGGAATAGGTTACTTTTATTAATAGAACACATGTTATTACTCACATTAAAACAGAGTCAAATAATAGAAATATATTTGAAATTAAAATTGTATGGAAGAGTCTTGATAGTCTTTGGTGCTTCTGGATTTTATAGCGTTTTTCACGTACAGTCAGAGCTTTGGTTTTATTGCCTATTGCTGTAGTTACAGATGAACAAGGTGATTAGAGATTGGATTGGATCAGGATTACTTGTATGGATGTGTTAGAAATTGCTTTATGGAGTACATTTCTGAAGGCTTGCTTACTTGGTTCTTTTTTTCCTCTTAGAAATTTTAGAATTCTAAGCAACAGTTATGACATCTCTCATTTGCCCAGTGTCCAACGCAGTGGTAGGGACATAGTAGACATTCAACAAGCACCTGCGAATTAATGGAAAAGGGAGTGTAGGAAAACACCACTCTGTTTATTTTAACTTTCTGGTTGATTGCATTCTAGATAAATGATAGTTTATTGTACAGAGGAAAACAGGATCTGATGGAATCCAAGAAAGATGTGGAAAGGGGAGGTTGTCCAGCAGGTCAAGAAATTTGAGCCCGTTGTCAAGAGTTCTAAATGTTTTTCCTGTTCAAGGTTACGAGGTGCTTACCCATCATTCATTTTAGTTTGTTTTTATGTGAGTTTAAACTTTGTGTGATTTCTTGACTAGTGCTTTTTTATTTAACATTAGGCTTTTTTTTTAAAATGATTTGCATTTTGTTTTACAGCAGTTTCCTAAAATATCCTTGAAAAAGGAGGGCTGTGTTCACCTTTAATACTTAAAAATCACTTGGAGCCAGTTCAATTGAGCCCGAGTATGTGTTTGCAGGAAAGTAAAACATAACCAGAATGAGTAACCTCTGTTCTTTGAGGCTTATTGCATATCATTTATGCTTGAATAAACACAGCAAATTTATTTGTTTTAATGTCCAAAAACTTTGACAGAGGAGTTAAAAGGAGCTAGCTGACCACTGAAGTAAAAATAGCAGCAAAACTTACTTTTGAACTGGGATGATATTTAACCTTACATCTCTTCATCACAGAACCTGTTGAAAACAGTTTGAAATAATTTTCTAGTGTCAGAAACACATTTAGAATGTCTTCTCTGGTAATATGAAATGTAGGTTGGCCAAATTATCTAAATAACCCAGGTTCTCAAACCCACCCTGGAGAGGTTTTTGTTTTTGTTTTTTCACTTAAAGTATCCAAATACTTTATCTTTATAATCCCATGACACTCAGTAATTGCTCAATCTCCATCTGATCCCTGCTGCATTGTGAACTAAGTTGTATTATTGAAATGAAAGGATTTAAAGAAATAGCATGTTAGGAATTAGTAACGAAAGGCTCATTTTACTTTAAAAATGTTATTTTTAAATTAGAGATGATACATGATAATTTAGTCAAACCCGAAGAAATGCTGATTAATCTTCTCATGTATCTGTATTTTTGTTGATTATTCCTGGGAGGATTTTGCTCTCTTGTTTTATATTTTCTCTAATGGAGTGGGTGGGTCTTAGCTTGATGTTCCCTCTCAGGCCACTAGGAAAGGCCGGCCTCTTTCCCAAATGACTTTTTTATTATCTTTCTAGAAAAATGCTGATGACAGTATCTTTTTTTTATTGCCCTTTCTACTGAGGCTCTCCATGCCTTCCCAATTGAACATGATAACAGTCAATTATTTCATATTTAATGAGTAATTTTGGGTCAAATAAGGGCCGCTCCCTGCTAGTTATTTTACAGCTATAAATGGACCCTAGAAAGCATAACAGAGAATATGAGACCCACATATTTAATGGAGTTATTTGTTTAGACTCTGAGTTTGATTGTAGAGAAAGGGAGATTGATAAAATGGCCTTTCAACAGTTAAGAACTTTTCTTTGGTCCTTGGTATTGTGCCATATACACTGTGGGGTATAAAAGCTGAAGATGTGGTTACTGCCACTAGGATACTACAGCCTGGATGAGGTGATCATATTTACAGCTGAACATACAGCAATTAAATAGCAATGGGGGACAGCCTAGGACCAGATGCTGAAATAAGCAGTATAAACACCAAGTGCTAGAAGAGCACCTAAGTGTTAAGTATCAGTAGAGGACAGTTGACTTAGACAGTGGAGTCACGTTTTATTTAGGGGGTTGGGTACTAAAGTCAATACCCAATATAAAAATTATGTGAGGTCAATATCCTTGAAAGTCTATTAAATTGCTCATTAATTTTAGTGTGAATATAGTGACAAATATGTGCTTAGATACTAACACACTTTTTCTCTCTTTTAGCAAGGTTTGTACAGTTAGTGTTTCCTTTGCTGTAGAAACAGGTTACTGAAGAAATTGGCTTAAGTTTATCTTTAAACTCAACAATCAGGCTGGGTGTGGTGGCTCACACCTGTAATCCTAGCACTCTGGGAGGCTGAGGCGGGTGGATCATTTGAGCTCAGGGGTTCAAGACCAGCCTGAGCAAGAGTGAGACCCCATCTCTACTAAAACTATAAAGAATTTAGCTGGACAACTAAAAATATATAGGAAAAATTAGCCAGGCATGGTGGCACATGCCTGTAGTCCCAGTTGCTCGGGAGGCTGAGGCAGGAGGATTGCTTGAGCCCAGGAGTTTGAGGTTGCTGTGAGCTAGAACCATGACACCCTTCTCAGGGCAAAAGAGTGAGACTCTGTCTCAAAAACAAAACAACAATCAGCCTCAATGTCAGGATATGCTTATACTATGAGAGGTGTCAGGGAAGTGAGTGCTCCTTTAATGGAACAGCAGGCAGAATTGCCCACACTTTACAGTTCTTTTTCCCCTCCCCTTTCCAATAGGTCTGTAGAGTCAAGTTTACATAAGGGAAGCATGTATATGACATGTTCCACCATATATAAGTTAGACATACTCCTACCTTCTCTTTGTGTACCTGTAGATGGTAAATGCTGATTTGTTTTTATATTTTTATTTGGCTGTATTTAACATTTGTGTGGCATACGTAGCTCAGCATATTATTTTTCCATGCTTTTTTTTTTTTAAATAAGATTGAGGCTATGTTATTCTGGACTTTGTGTTCTCCTCTATGACTCCGCCTGTTCTATAGCCAAAGCCAAGCCATCACCTGTCCCGGACTCACCCCTTCTCATTTCCTCTGAGGCTCCATCCTCCAAAAGATTGACCAATTAGTGAATATTTACAGAGCACGTACTATGCTGCAAAGTATTGGACTAAGTTTCGAAAGGCCACTTTGAAGTGCATCAAAAGGGAAAACAGGGACATTCGATAACTCAAAGTACCATGTAGTGAGTGCCAAGCTGGTTATACAGAGGGCGAGTGCTGTGGCCATTAAGCAGAAGGAGACACTCATGGCCTGAAATAAGTTGCCTGAAAAGGCCCAGGCACAGTGTGACATTATCAGATTTGTTTTCTTATAAGAAAATGCATTTAAGACTAGTGGCACGGAGACCAGATGAGGGGCTAAAAACTATATAGGATGAGGTTGTATTTAATTCCTCTTAACACGAGTACTGTGTGCTCGGCACCTAGCACATAGTAGGTGCTCTATGATATTTTGCTGAATTGAAACTTTGTGTTACCTATATAGTCTAAGGAAAGGTTGAGAGCTCAAACTAAGATTGTAGCAATAGAGGTGGAAAGAAGAGGTCCTATTTGAATGAGGTTTCGGAGATGGAATCCACAGTGCCTCTTGTCTGATTAGATGTGGTAGGAGGTGATCAGGAAGAAGAGAAAGTTGAAGATAATGTCAAGACTTCTAACTTGGGAGGCCAGATGGATATGAATTAAAACAGAAAACACTGGAGCCACCATGGACTCTAAACTTTCTTCTGGAGGTGTTGGTTTTGTTTAAAGGGCCCATGCATTTCCTGAGCAACTATGTCCAGTGGACAATGAGACATCTAGGTCTGGAGAGTGGGGTTGAGAGTGAAGCCCGGGATACAGATCTCACAGTAATGAGCAGAGAGTACAGGGACTGTGGGGTGGATGAGACCACACTGCATGACCTTCTCCAGGGAAAGGATGAGGATTGCTCTGAGTCCGGGAATGTGTCCCCAAATGTCACTAAGATGACCTTATTTGGAAATAGGGTCTTTGCAGATGTAATGAGTTAAATTAAAATCCGGTCTTACTGTATTAGGGTGGGTCCTAATGACTGATATCTTTATGAGAAGGGACAACAGAGACACAGGGCAGAGATTGGAGAGATGCATGTGTAGCTAAGAAACCCCAAGGATTTACAGGAACTACCAGAAGGTAGGAAGAGTCAAGGAAGGAGCCTCTTCTAGAGACTTTAGAGAGAGCCTGGCCCTGCTAACACCTTGATTTTAGACTTCTAGCCTCCAGAATTGTAGGAGAATATATTTCTGTTGTTTTTTAAGCCACCCAGTTTGTGATACTGTGTTATGGAAGCCCAGAAGACTATACCAGGACTACAGATGGACCCTGGAACCTGACAGTTAAGGGTAGTAGAAAATGAGAATGGGAGAGGAGGCAGAGAAGGGACAGTCCCAGGGGTGGGGAAGAGCCATGTGAGTGCAAGTGTGAAGAGCATGAGAATGGATTGATTAAGAGAGACAATTTGTGGTGAGGGAGGGTTTAGAGGTAAGATCCCAAAGATACTCAGAACCAGCGGAGAGCACATCTGTGCCAGATGCAGGTGTGTGCACAGCCTCAGATGGTTGTGAGCAGGCTGGGGCAGGATGGTTCTGGGCTGTTTCCACATCTCCAATCTTCTGTCTGTTTCCCTTTCTTGCCTCCAAACTTACACTGGTTTCCCTGTTTTGTAAAGGACAGAGCAGAAGACCCTGGGTCTAATCTGCCATCCCTTCTCATCTCCCTGTGCACCTGGTGCCTCCATTTCCTCACCCCTCACTGTCTCTTGGTTTCTCTCCTCTGTTCCCTGAATAGTCTTTAACTTGTTAAATCCGGTGCCTTTTTGCCTCTCCTCACTTTGTTTGACCTCATTGCATCGCTGCAGCATTAACATGTATGATCTTCTCTGTCTTGTCAAAGCTTCTCTGCCTATGACTTCTCTGCTCCATATGATTGCAGTTCTTAAATTGCATCTTGGTCTCCCTGGGGTTCATTCTTCCTGCTGCTGCATAATGTGGACTGGATGATTCTCTTGGTTTAACTATGATTCCCTCCCTCACACAATTTATATAACTATTCATGGAATGAATTAATTATGAATTAATTCAATAAACGTTAATACCACCAAAGCCCTTTCTTCGCATATGATTTCCTTTAGGCCTTATCTAATTTTAGTCAGAAATATTAACCATCAATTCTAATCCATGTCTGTTTAGAATTCCTCGGATTTTATTCAAAATGTTTTCTTAAGAAGCTAATTCAGGAAAATTTAGAAAATATAGAAAAGGAAAAAGGAGAAAAAATATATGAAATATTTCCTTTCATCTTCTTTTACATAAAGAGATTTAAAAAATTTTTATAAGCACTTACAAGCAAATGTTATATATATATGTATATACCTATAATATGTTTTATTTTCTAATTTTTAATATTATAAGCATTTTCATGTTATTACCAGTGTTCATAGCTATTTCTCATGAATGCATAGTGTTCTCCTGAGAGGTTATGTTATTTTTTTCTTAACCATTTTCCTGTTGTTCAACATATAGGTTGTTTCTCTGTTTCTCTGTTACAAAAAAATAATTCTGCAGTAAACATCTTTGCATATTAAATTTTTTCCTAGTTAGGGTTTTTTTTTTTTAATGCTGAATCCCTCAAAGTGTACTTTTTGGATCTGAGGTATAAACATTTAAAACCTGACTATGTATTGTCAAGTTGCTTGTAATGGGGTTTGACCAACTTGCACCTCAGCAATCTAGAAGGGTACCTGTTTTAGCACTGCCCTGCAAAATGCTTACTTAAATTTTCTACTCTCTAAATTCTCGATTTTTTTCCTGTAACAACATTGATGGTGTGTCTTAGTGAAGAGACCTACAATTTAGATATTTTGGTGATATGTACATATTAAGGACTGATAGTGGAAACTAAATTGATGACAAGCATCTGGCTTTTACTAATAAAAGTATGTTTACTTGGAAACAGAATCTCAGAAAAGATCTGAAAAGAAAATTTGATATGGTTTTAGAAACAGTCTAAGAATCTGTGGGACAGTATTTTGGCATGCATTTCCCTGTAATTCCTCTGCAGAATAAGAAAATATTCTTAATTTCTTAATTTTAAGCAGAAAATCAATCTCAACAGAGGGGGAATAGTTTTCTCTCTCCAGAAATGAGATTCATGTATCCTTATAGAGAACATCTTCCCAGGGGCATGTACAGATGCACATTTTCTGATATGCTTGTTATCTGTTGGCCAAATGAAGTGATTGTTTAGCAAAGCTTGGATGGGAGAAGCATGCTTTGCCCTCATGTAGACATGTACAGCTTTTGGTGTGCAGGGTTGGCTCAGAACATTAATTAAATTCTTCCTGCTAGTTTATACAGAACGTACTGTCAGTTTATAGAAAAGATGTTTATGTGTTTGTAGAGTTCTTTCAAAGAGCCTGAGATCTAATATTTTACAGCAAACAATCCATCTCTTACAGAGTCTGATTTCTGGAATCACTTTCTCATAGCTCCCTGGGTTTCTGCTTAGTGATACTCGAAGAAAAGTTAGAGAAAATATAGGTGTTTGATAACATGCAACTGGTTTGTTCTGTATTCTCAGCTTTTTGAAAAATCAAACCACTGGTGATATGGTAAAAGCTAAATTTTGTAAAATGTTAAACTTTCATGAAAGAAATGATGAAAGAAAGCCTCGGTTTCCTGCCAGCCTTGCGGTCAGCAGCAGTACTCTGGCCTGATTACTTAAGCCGATGTTTTTCCTAAATCAGTCATGAATCAGTAATTATCAAGTTTTGCAATACTAGGCAATTCTCTGGAGAATAGCAAATGATTTGTAATGTTAAGTTGATAGGATTTTTAAAAAAGAAATAACTTGGCTCCCCTCAATGGGTTTCCCTGGGCACTGGGCAGACCCCTGTTGATTTAACAGGGCTTTTTGTCTGTGGATGCTTTGTAGATTTATCTTTCTTACATGATCAAATAGCACATATTTGCTTTCTTTCCCCACAAAAATAGGAATGCTCCTGGTGTGTGGTGTGTTGGTTTCACTTCTATTCATTTGGCTTAACTACTTAAACCATAATTTAGTCTAAAAACAGAAAAAAAGGAGAAGCTATAGATGAAAATTCAGGAATCAAGATTTCTGCTTTATTTAGTTTCTTCCAGCATGTTTTGGAATGACCTGTTGATCACTGTTTTCTTCTCCTATAAGATGGTTTCCTTTGTGCATTGGAATTACAGATCTTAGAGTTGGAAGCGACCGACCTGATGAACATTTTCTGACTCAGTCCCCTGATTTTTGAAGCTTATAGGAGTTAAAAAATGGTCTCAGTTTCACAGCCTAGAATTGGTTGAATAGGGATCCAGATGTGGGCTGTTTTTCTTACTTGATGGTGTGTCAGTGGGCACACTCACATTAACACAGTGGCATTGTTTTAGATACAGGAACCCCTCGGCTCAGTGAATTGCATCCTTTGCAATTTGCTTTGATGTGCTGATACACTTGTTCCTTGGTTGTCCAGGGCCCTCAGGCTGTTTGTTGCTTCTCTTTTATAATCATCATCCCTTGAGTACATTTTATGCAGGAGGCCTACATAACTTTGGTTTGTCTACCCCTCGTTTGTTTATCTTTGGAAGTACTTTCCTCGGGCACTTCTTTGACAACACCTTTGTTTGGAGTTTCCCAAGAATCTTAATGTCCTCACATCCATGAGGGCTCCTCAGGGTGGGGATCAGGAGAGCTGGCATCAGATGAGCCTTTCAAAATCCTCTGGAATCCTACACATCTCTTTCTTCAAGGGGCTACATTTTCCAGTTCTTTAGTTAGACCTTCATCTTGGGGCACCCCTTGTCTAATAACTATGATCTTTCTTGAGTACTAGTAAGTTTTGGCATTCTGAGGCTCTCCCCAGATACTCTGACTAGCACGCTAGGAGTTTGATCAAACTCTTGGTAGAAGTTACATCTTCCCATTCTGTTTTCTCACCACCATTCAGACTGGGCTCTGGTACCTTGAATGAGCCTGAACCTCTGGCTAATCTTCACCATTGTGACAACCTTGCAGTGTGGGTTCCCAGATCCGTCTATTGTGCTATCAAGGGGGAGCTGCAGAAGTTCACACGGTCACAGGATTGGAAGGGAGCCTACTGGTCATTGAATGCTTGCATCACCCCTACAAAATCACTGCCAAGTAATTATCTAGCCTGACGGGAAACTTATTACCTCCCAAGGCGGTTCGTTTTAATTCAGACAGCTCTGACTGGTGGGAAATTCTTTCTTATACCTATTCCGTGTTGATGTGTTTCCCGTATTGAGTAAAACAGAATTCCTGTTAATTAGACCCCCCCAAAATCTTTCTAGAATTGACTTAACCTATGACTTTTGGGAGGAAAACTTGTTTACATTTACATAACTTGGTGGAAACTGCCTTGTGAAATGCAGAATGCAGCCTTACATCATCAACAGACCTATAGTGGGCATTTAATGTAAAACACTTGTTGAACTAAATTGAATTATTCTCTGAAGAAAGCAGCGATGGCTAGGAGTATAGAGGAGTATGGTGCTTATAGTATGTGTCATTCTTTTGGCAGCTACTGCCTTGGGCTCTTAGTTATTTTATATGCGCAAGTCTTGCCTACACAGCTAGTTGTTAAGCTCCTCAGGGTGGGACCTGTCTTGTATGTGCAGTCCCCAACAAGCCTTACTCATGACCTTGCATTCTCAGGATCAGCTAGTACTTTGCGTGAAAGTGAAAGTGCAAGAATTGTCCCTACTGGCACTGAACTGCTTTTCTTCTTTGCCCCAGAGGAATGCATGGTGGTAGTGGCAGCCGGGGTATGTGTGTTGGCACGAGCCCAGGGCCAGCTGTAGCTTATTGAGGACCTTAGAACTAATCTCTCAACAGAAACAAGCATTCCCAGGCTGGTCTACAAAAGCCAAGCTACACTAGGGGTTAAATTGACAGTTGGGTGTTGGTCTGGCACCATGACAAGCACATACCAGAAACACCCTTCTCCACTCATCTGCCTGGTGCGTGCTTCCTCATTCTTCAGGCCTTCACAGGAATGTCTGTTTTTGGAACCTTCCCGATCCACCCAGGCAGATGGCTTACCTCTTCTCACTTATCCTCACTGTACTGTGGACAGTCTTCTATTTTAACACATGCTACATTGCATATGTCTTATTTGCTTTTAGCACTGTCTCCTTTGTTCTTCTGTGAACCTCTGGGGGAAAGAGACCGAGTCTCATTTCTCTTTGTTTGCTCTGTGCCAAGAACAGTGCAAAATAGGGAGATGCTCAATGAATATTTTTGAAGGAATGACTATTGAAATAGATGGGTTCTTTGTGTAGAGACATGCATTCCCTGGTGCTAGAGGATCTCTTTACAAACAAACTTTTGGACTATAACATTTTCTGAAGTTAGAGAATACTTGCACTGTTTTGTATGCTCTCTGGGATCTGCCCATGGTAGGCATGACTAAACAGCATCCCTACAGCTAACCACAGTGAGGGTCCTGTGGTCTGGATAAGCCATTTGCTGGAACAGGAACAAAGTGAGGCAGGCCCTGAGGATACAGATCTGCTGTAGTTGTCCTGAGAGACCACAGAATGGCAAGGAGAACTTGGTATCCACTGAGTATGGCAACCAAGTACAGACCAGGCAAGCAGGTGGCTAAGCAGAGTCTAATGGAATATGTGGGAAGTCCAACGGTGGTTGAATGAGGCAGTAGGAGTCAAGGGAGATATCTTGCACTTTTGATCTGCACAAGTGTAGATGCTGCTGATTGGTCAGCCGGCATCAGGGGAGCCTGTCAGCAGCTGAGAGGTGAGAGTGTGAAGGATGTACTGACAAGGACCTGGCAGAGCTCCAAACCTAGGGGGACACTGCCATACAGTTTTTTTTGTTATTCATTCATTCATTCAACAAATATTTATTCAATACCTACTGTGAAAATCCTTCCAAGAGGATGTAAATTTTTGATCTGATGGTCAGTAGGAAAAGGAAAATGTCCAGTTACCAGCTTCAGGGCACATGATCAGGACTGGACTGACTAACCACTATGATATGATGTGAATTCCTCACTGTGGGGGTAGAGGGCCCTTAAATGTCGTTTGTTTCCAGTCAGGAGACAGGATGGGGCAGAGCTTCCAGGGTCAAATAAACCCAACAGTACTAAGAAGAAGGTTAGTGGGTTGGGGTGTCAAGAAGAACCTTACAAACATCTGTTGACTGATAGAGCTGCATCCAGCCTAGGACTATCCATCAAACTATTAAGGAGTTGATTTGCCATGCTAAATGGTGGCACTACATAGCAGAGTACAGGAAACACTGATTTTAATAACATCTTCCAATTGAAAAATACTCTCTACTTACCAAAACACTTTCACATTTCACTGGATTCCAAAAATCTTTGATTTAGGTAGGAGTGATGTTATACCCATTTTTTTGGATGAGGACATTAAGGCACTAACAATTTACGCAGATGGTTTAACTACTGGCTAGCTAGTGGCAGAGGCAGAACTAGACCTATGCTTATCCTTATTGCTAGGTCACTGAGCTTTCCCTTATACCACTGCTTTGCTTGTGTGATACTGTGACAACTTTTGGAGGACCAGCTTCACTGAGAATTCAGGTCTGATTGACTTCTGGGAAACAGACCCGAGCTGAGTCTGAGAATTCAAGAGGATACTCTCAGCAATAAACATGAACCCAAGCATTGTTTTAAGATACTTGCTTTAAGAAACATGCTTCAATTCTGAGTGTGTTATTATTTATTTTATGGAGGTCTCCTTAAATGTACTAAAGTAAGTAAACAGTACCAGAGATTTAAAAATATCAATTTCTAGTAAAAATGCTCCAATTTTTGTGGATTATCATGGGATTACCATGTTGCTACATTATTGAATTCCTACGATATGTCAGGCACCATTCTAAGCTTTGAGAACATGGCAATAAATAAAAATTATTTTTTTCATCGGGCTTTTATTCTAGTTGGGGAGGGGATGTTTGTGGAGGAGACTAATGAAGACCAAGTAAAATAGGAAGTATGTCAGATGTTGATAAATGCTATAGAGAAAAAAAAAGCAACAGGGAATCGGGACAGGATATGTGGGGATTGGGAGGGGTTGCAATTTTAAATAGGATGGTTAGGGCAAGGCCCCACAAAAAATTTGCAGGAAATATAGCTCTATGTACATCCTCAAAAACTACAAAAATTATTATTAAATATGAAACATCAAAACTACCTATCAATAATTAATAGTGAATATACAACACACTCACATATACATATATACATATAAAATCTAGCATTTACTTTTAAAATTAGCTCCCAACTCTTCATGCATCTAAAAGATGAAATAAATTTAAATTTATGTTTTTGTAGCACTACAAGAATATGGAATTTAGTTATTCCAATCTCTTCTTCTCTGTTTGCAGACCTCCCACCATTTAGCTCCGTGATAACATTCCACAATAAATTTTGACTTGAAAGATTTTAGGATATCACGAAAATGGGAATGACAAATGAAGGCTATGAGATGAGGCAAATATTTGGCAAATCCTGTGAAACACTTAGAACAAGCTTTATTAAGTGTGTTGGAATCAGACGATCATTACTGTTTTTATTTTTATCTGGGGTCAAATGTAATTAAAATAAAACCTCTTCTGTGGGTTGATTTCCAAATTAGCTTAGCGATTTATTGGGCTCCAAAGGTCTTTGTAGATGATAATCTTGGCACAGAGTTCTGAATTAGAGGGTCCTCTAGATCTGGAAAGAAGTTAGAAAATAATTTCTTTGAAAACAAAACAAAAACATCCCAAGAAATACCATGAGAGGATGTTTTGTGACACACTGAGAATTCAGTTAAAAGGTGCTATTAGGGATTCCATGGTGAGCTGAGCCCCAGAATGCCCTATTCCTCAGGGTTTAGGACTGCAAAGACCTAGGGAATGTTGCAGCTGCCCTCTTGTGGACAAACTCAAGGTTTTGCCTCTGTCTCTACACTCACAGGAAACAATGATCTATTTTTTTCCTGGAGCTATTTATGAAATAATCTAAGAGCAATAAAACATTTCAAGTTTTCAGATGGGCTCAGAAGAGCTTCCCTGTCCAAAGCAGGACCCTGAAAATCAGTTAAAACATACTTTTTAGTTGAGCCAAACCCCTGCCTATTGTTAGATTATATTAAAATTGTGGCCCCTTCTACCTCATTCCATGTGAGATTTCTGGGGATGCTTTTAAAGAAAATCCTCAAGTCTCCAAATTTGGGGGGGGGGGAAATGGTGGGGGTTAACAGCAGAAGGATATGTAGGAAATAATAACAGGAAGAGCTTTGGCACCTCTCAGCTGGATGGTCAAGGCTAAGTCACTTAACCTGAGAGCTTAGACTTTATTTTCCTTCTGTGTAAGATGAGACTGTTCAAAGGCAACTTCTAATATCCCCTTTAGCTCTAAAACTCTATAAATATGTGAGCTGATGGACAGAAAATACTGCTTTTTGGTCTTAGGGATGTCTTTCCTTTCTGGCATATATGGCTTTATGACTAGTGAACTAAAGGGCCATTAGGGGAATCATGTGATGAAACCTTTGAAAATTTGGAGGGCTACAGGGAGGTTCCTAGAACTGCCCCATGGGTCTTGTGAGAATTTTTCAGTTTATTTATGCAAGCACTGAATTTATTAAGTCTCTGCTGTGTGCTGTGCATTATTCTAGGCACCAGTAATACAATACTGAAGGGAGAAAAAGGAGAATCCTTGTCTTCAAGGTGTTTATAGTTGGAAAAAATTCAAATTCGATCATTTCTAGGTGGCCTTACACAGTTTGCTTACATGTTCATATGGTTCTGAAAATATTAAGGGAAACTTACCTTAACTTTAAATGTCTCCAGAGATCTTTGAGGTGGGATGGTATTGAAGCTTAGCAAAACTCCTGGTGAACTTTGGCAAGAACTGAGTCTGGACTCAAAACTCTGATTATAGGGGAAGTATGCTCTTTGGTGAAACTTGCAGTGAAAGAGGTGTCTGACTATGTCTTGGTCATTCTGAAAACTGCTCTTCCATGGGTCATTATTATTTTTTTTTTAACACACAAGGAAATTCTAGTAGGTCCTATATCTTTTTGGAGAATGGCTTTTCTGTGTTCTGTGTTTCCATTCATACCATGCCATGGAATGGTCAATTCAGAAATCAAGACTGTCTTTTAAATGATGTGTACTTTTATTTAAAACTTTTATCAGGTTGAGATTTTCTTTGGTTTGTTTTTTCCTCAAGTCCTTGTGCATGCTCTGATGTTTAAAGTAGAGAAACAATCAAATTTGGCAACATTAATTATTTTGGATGTGAGAAAGCTTCAGCTATACATTATTAAAATGAAAGTTGACTTATGTTATTAGTTATATGGATATATACATGTGTGCTATTATCAGGTTATAAGAGCTTGAGAAAAATGATTATTCCAGATTACAAGTAGTTCTGGGAGGAACTCTTGATGACACAGATTTTTGTCCCTGTTGCCTTGGTATTTTCGGAATATCTTACACATCATCTACTGTATGTAGCTTTGTTGTAAGTTAGAGTTTGGTTAGATAGAACATTTGAATTCCATTCAACTTGGCAATGTGAAGAGCCTGGAGTCCAATGATTCGTCTTTAGGGCGGTGTTTGGGGAATAACAAAATATTTCAGAATCATTAAGGGTATTCCAAGAGGGAATTTGGGAGTGGTTGAGAGATGCTTTGTGTACTTCTAAGGCAGGATAGGAGAGATTAGAGGAGGAAAATGGTTTTAAAATTTCACTGAGAGATTTGTAAATATAATCGGCATTACTACAGGTTGATAAAATAATCATAAACTAGTATAAAGATGGAGGCTTTTTCTGTTCTCAGTTTAATAAAACTGAAAAGGTAAAACAAATAACAATTCACATGTTATAAAGGTAGGGTCATTAATGTGATATCAGAGCTTTCTCTTGGCCAAAGATATATCTGTTAGGAAGGCTTTTAAATATAGGGTGTGTGATATCATTTTGGTACAAGTGGTGACATCATAGATTAGTTCTTTAAGCATGATTTCCATGTAGGGAGGCTCTAAGAGAGGCAGAGTGAAGTCTTGGAAAGAACAAAGATCAGGGTTCAGAATGCGCTGGGTTGGTCATTTGCTGGTTGTGTGGTCTTGGCTAAGTTCTTTAGCTTCAGTTTCCTTAACTTATAAATCAAGGTGACTCCTCTTCTCTCACAGGCTTTTCCAGGAAAAGCTCCATATTTTCCTCTTGCTACATCTTTCAGGTTTCTCGGAGAGATTTGCTACATACCTGACTGTTCTCCAAGATCATGTCAACCAGCAAGGCCCAAAGAGCTAAAAGAAGAGAAAAAGTTGTTTAGATATCTTTGTTTGGGTTAAATAGTAGATGAAAATTTAAACTCCCTCTTCTAGCTATGCCAAACAAAGGATGCTTCTAACTTTCAAGGCAAATGGGTCTTTGCCTCATGGCCTATAAGGAAACCTGGATTTTAGGTTTTCTGTTTAGGTATGGGGATGTGGAGAGAAACAGCACATATGGCTCTAAGACTCATGCAAGCATTTTCTACATAGTTGTGGTTCAAACCTGGTTGTTGACTGTTTTTCATGCAGACCTCTTTCCTACATTCATTTGTTCCTTCATGTTATTCAAACATTTCAACCACAGGGTGCACTTTATTGAACACAGTTCTTGTGTCTTATGGCTGAGACCATCTTTAGAGCATTGCCTAATTTTGGATCGCAAGCTCAAATGTGAGTGCAGGTTAGAAGTAAAGCAGGCTCTACTTAATTCAGTTGTGAGCACAGAGACTGTGGTGAACTGGAGACCTTAGTCCAGACATGAGCCATTAGGCAACAGCTTATTGCCATACAGCGTGTGGGCTCCAACTTTTTTAGGAGCAGTCAAAAATACAGGTTTTAATGGGACCTCTCTACTGATTTTTAAAACACTGTCCAAATCCAACAGAGCCCATTGTACCTGGATTCCAGATGCAGTTAGCACCTCTTTCACTATCTGCTTCCTAATAGAGTGACAGCTGAGGGCTAGATAACCTGGGATCAGATCATGGTCCCATCACTTACTAGCTGTGTGACCCTGGCAAGTTACTTGGCATCTCATCTATGAAGTGGAGATGATAATAGCATTTATTTCTTAGGGTTTTGGGGAAGAATTAAATGAGTTAGAATATATAAAGTGTTTAGAATAGTGCCGGGGATGTAGTAGGTGCTCCTGAAACGTTTAACCATATTTAGTCTCTTTCATGTTCTCTCACTAAGAGACCACACTCTTTTTCCTGTGAGGCCTAGGAAGACAGAAGGAAGAAGAAGGAAAACTTATTACTGAGTACTTCCTGTGTGCCAGGAATTATGCCAGGTGCTTTGTATGACATATCCTCATTTAATCCTCATGCAGACTCTTGAGGTAGCTTTCATTCACATTTTATAGTAGAACTGAGACTCAATGAGATTCGGTAACTTGTCCAAAATAGAGTTGGAATTTGGACTTAAATATTATAGATCTGATTCCGTACCTGTCATTTTACTAGCAAGTTTACCATCCTTGACCCAAGGAGATTTGTTGTCAATTTGGAGATTTGTTGTGACCTCTTTCACAAAGGAATTTATGGGAAATTGCCTTCTCAATGAATCTACGTGGGTCCATATTAACTAGGCAGGGCTTTGCTACTCATAAACATGCTGCCCCTGCCAGGCAAGCGTCAGCTCCTTAAATGCAGGGATTGGGTCCTTCTCTATCTGAAGCTCCCAGTGTAGTCAATAAACTCAAAGACTCACAGAGGTATGACAGAGGGACTCACAGTAAAAGGCTTTCACAGTTTTGGAGTGTTTGGACACGACATGCATTGATAGGTCTGGTCAGGCCAGGTATTAGCCTTTAATTACTGTACTAAAAGCCTCTAAAATGTTACAAAACTTTTGCTCCCTTCCTAACCGTGTTCCTGGTGGTATCAATGAATAGAATCAGAATGGATGGGAGGTGTGGAGGTGTGTGGGAAGGGAAGGAAGGAGGGAGTGGGAAAAGGAGGACAGTGGGAAATGTGTTTGTAGAGATAAGAGGGCAGAGCTGTGAAAGGCAGAAGCCACCGAGCAAACTTCCTGTCAGCTGCACAAAACGATTTTCAGATTAGATGAACTTCCCAAATCAGGACAGAATCAAGAAGCACACCTGATAGTTTTTTTGAAAAGGCCTTTTCACCTCATCGGCTCTGCTGAAAACAGCTTTTGTTTTTGGTAGGTGGAATAAAAGAGTATGAGAAGTTTCTTAAAAGAGTATCTGCTGTTATAAATCACACAATGTCTTTCCCAAGTAAGGGCTTAAGTCACATCCATCTACAACTCGGAAGCAAAAAAGTATGAAAGTCTTTCTGCTGGATGGTGAAATGTTTGTTTCTAAAGGAGTTTAATTCCTCTTCCATCTGAGAAATTTGAATATGCGTGCAACTTGCTAGTCCTTGCCTCATTGACTCAAACATGTTAGGGAGTCAGTGAAGTTACTAGAACCACAAACTAAGTGATTAATAGGTCTGTTTTCAAGAATCAAGTGGAAATCAAACAGTCAAAAAAGAATGACAGTTCCCACTCTGTCCCTTTATCACTCTGTCTCTCGCTAGATTGAGGGACTCTCACAGCTATTGATCACCACTTTGCTGTCTCTCCAGATGGAGGGCCCAGGCTATGTAGGCTGCACTGCCCCACCCCGGGAGTCAGGTGGGCTCACAGACAGACCTTTGGAACTACCCCAGGTACAGAGGAATGCAGAGCCCATCCATGCAGAACCAAGGGTCAGTTCAGCAAGTGTCTTCAATAGAATGTGGTATATGTATACCATGGAGTACTACTCAGCCACAAAAAATAGTAGTGAACTAGCACCCTTATATTATGCTGGATGGAGCTTGAGCCCATTCTACTAAGTGAAGTATCCTAAGAATGGAAAAATAAGCACCACAGGTACTTACCATCAAATTGGTATTAACTGATCAACACATGTGCACATATGGTAGTAATATTCGGGTGTTGGGCAGGTGGGAGGGGAGAGAAGGGATCGGTGTATTCATACCTAATGGGTGTGGTGTGCACTGTCTAGGGGATGGCATGTTTGTAGCTCTGACTGGGGGTGGTGTGGTGAGGCCATATATGTACTCCTGCATACTCTAAAAAAACCCCCAAAATCTAGAGTCTTATACCTCCTGGCTGAAGGAGTTCTGGCAAGTTACTGAACCTCTCTGATTCTCAAGTTCCTCATCTGTGAAATGGGAATAATGTTAAAAGCTACCTCACATTTGTGTGATGATAAGATTAGTTTTACTGCATGTACAAGGCTTAGTGGAATGACTGGCACATGCTGGTTAATCTTGTTACTATTAATGTCTTAAAGGTGTATGATTACAAGAGCAGGTGACCCTATTTGCATTGGAACTAAATTTTTTCAAAGTGCTTTTACTTTGTGAATGATTTTAAAAGGCCTTTGGTATGAGATCAGACACCTTCATTTACCACTCTCCAAAAATTAGAAATAGAAATCTCTATTTCTATTATAGGCAGACTTTTATCCCTTTAAGTAAATTATCTAGACTTCTTAAAGGCATATAACATGGTATTGCTTCTTGGAAGAAGACAAATGGTGACATTATACAGCAACTATATGTAGACAAAGCAGTGATCCGTTAGTTGAATTAAACGTGATTTTTAAAAATAAGTCAAAGAGGGATAAAATTAATTTTTTAAAGAAGTAACCTTGTTCCATACTTTGTTTCCATATGCTAGATCGTCATTTTTCATTTGCACTAAGTGGGATACAAAGCTGCCAGGCCCAAAGAAAAACTTTACAAAACTTTGGTTTCTAGTTCGTTCCACAAGGTATTTTTTGACCAGTGGAAAATACCATCATTAATTCTCAGAGACTGTCCTTCAACATTTCCCTGTATCACATTATTGTTAGTAGGAGAACTGATCAGCATTACAGTGGCAAAACAGATTTCAGAACTGTGCTTTGCAATCACACTTCATTCAAAATTGTTCCATCCCCAAAATCTTCTTCCTTCAGTAAAGATGGGATGAAACAGTATAGTACAGCAAAAGGCCACAGGGTTTAGAACCAAACAGACCTGTATTTGAATCCTGGATATACTGCTTATTATTGATCTTTGATGCTTTAGTTATTTTATTAAATTTATGGAACAAATAAATGGTTCTTAAACTTTAGCATGTAACAGAATCACCTGAAAGGCATTTTAACACGCATATTGTGGACACCACCACAGTTTCTGATGCAGTAGGTCTGCTGTTTGGCTCAAAAATTTGCTTTTCTAATAAATTCCCAGGTAATAATGGTGATGATGCTGATCTGGGAACTTCACTTTGAGAACCATTAGGATAAATTGTGTGCAGTAAGTTAGGTTCAGATGGTAGGCTGTGAACAGCTGGTTAACTATTTGAGGCCACAGTTTCTATATCTGTAAATGGGAAGAATAATAGGGAACTTGGACGGTTTTCTGTAAGGATTAGAGCTATTGTATAGATGTACCTGGCACTTTATGGGCAGTCAATAAATAGTAGATATTATTCTTTAGGGTCACATAGCCTTGGATTCAAGTTCAAGCTCTGCTGATTGCTCATGGAGTGATCCATTGTAAACTCCTTAACCTCTCAAAATATTTTGTTTCAATTTCATTTATTTCTGCTCTGATCTTTATTATTTGTTTTCTTCTACTAATTTTGGGTTTGGATTACCCTTGTTCTTCTAGTTCTTTGAGATGCATTGTTAGGTTGTTTATTTGACTTTTCTACTTTTCTGACGTACGCACTTACTGCTATAAACTCTCCTCTTATTACTGCTTTTGCTGTATCCACAGGTTTTGATATTTTGCATTTTCATTTTCATTTGTTTTGAGAAATTTTTAATTTCCTTCTTAATCTCTTCATTGACCTGCTGGTCATTCAGGAGCATATTGTTTAATTACCATGTGTTTGTATAGTTTCCAATGTTCCTCTTTTTATTTACTTCTAGTTTTATTCCATTATGGTCAGAGAAAATACTTGGTATGATTTCAACTTTTTTGAGTTTTTCAAGACTTGTTTCATGGCCTGACATATGGTCTGTCCCTGAGAATGATCCATGAGCTGAGGAGAAGAATGTGTATTGTGCAACTGTTGGATGAAACATTCTGTTGATATATATTGGTCCATTTGCACTATAGTGCAGGTTAAATACAATGTTTCTTTGTTGATTTTCTGTCTGGATGATCTGTTTACTGCTGAAAGTAGAGTGTTTTTTATTTTTTTGTTTCCATCCATATCTTTTAATGCTTTCTATAAAAAAATTGTTGTTATTTTTGCTAGGTTTGTCTTTTAGTCTTCCTACTCAAGATATGGTTTATATACCGTGACTACAGCAATAGAGTATTCTGTATTTGTGTACATTATTGTTACCACTTAGTTGTATACCTTCAGTTGGTTTCTTATTGTTCATTAATGCCCTTTCCTTTCAGATTGAAGAACATCTTTCAGCATTTCTTGTAGGACAGGTCTGGTGTTGATGAAATCCCTCAGCTTTTGTTTGTCTTGGAAATAATATTCTAGAGTTAAGGGTTTTTTTTCCTTCAGCACTTTGAATATGCCATGCCACTCTCTCCTGGCCTGTAAGGTTTCCATTGAGAAGTCTGCTGCCCGATGTATTGGAGCTCCTTTATATGCTATTTTTTTCTTTTTTTTTTTTTGCTTCCCTTAGAAACTTTTTTTTTTGTATCTGTGACCTTTGGGAGCTTGATTATTAAATGCCTAGAGGTAGTCTCCTTTGGATTAAATCTGCTTGGTGTTCTATAATCTTCTTGTAAATGAATATGGATATCTTTCTCTAGGTTGGGAAAGTTTTCTGTTATTATTTCTTTGAATAAACTTTCTACCCCAATCTCTCTCTCTACCTCCTCTTTAAGGCCAATAACTCTTAGATTTGTCCTCTTGAGGCTATTTTCTAGATTTTGTAGGTGTGGTTCATTCTTTTTAACTCTTTTTTCTCTTCTGACTGTGTATTTTCAAATAGCCTGTCTTCAAGCTCATTAATTCCTTCTTCTGCTTGGTCAATTCTGCTGTTGAGAGACTGATGCATTTCTCAGTTTGTCAATTGAATTCCTCAGATCCAGAATTGCTGCTGGATTTTTTAAAAATTATTTCAATCTCTTTGTTAAATTTCTGACAGGCTTCTGAATTCCTTCTCTGTGTTATCTTGAAGTTCATTGAGCTTCTTCAGGACAGCTATTTTGAATTTTTTTGTCTGAAAGGTCACATATCTCCATTGCTCCAGGATTGGTCACTGGTAACTTATTTAGTTTGTTTGTTGAGGTCATGTTTTTCTGGGTGTTCCCGATGCTTGTGGATGTTCATCGATGTCTGGGCATTGAAGAGTTAGGTATTTATTTAAATCTTCATATTCTGGGCTGGTTTGAACCCATCCTTCTTGAGAAGACTTTCCAGATATTCAAAGGGAATTGAGTGTTGTGATCTAAGTCTTTGGTCACTGCAGCCATATTTAGCACTGAGGGTGACCTGAGCTCAGTAATACTGTGACTCTTGCAGACTCCTGGTGGTACTGCCTTGGTGGACTTGGGTAAGTTATGGGAGAATTTCCTGGATCACCAGGCAAAGTCTTTCACTCTCTTCCCTCATTCTCATTCCCAGCTGGGCTGCTGGAGTTGGGGGAGGAGTGATATGGGCACTCCCCCATGGCCACCAGCACCAGGTCACCCTTGAAGCCAGCCCAGTCTCACCCAAGTCTCACCCAACAGTCCCAGAGACTGTTGCCTGGACACCTCTGATGTTTATTCAAAGCTCAATGACTGTTTAGTCTGCAGGTGGTGGATCATGCCAGGGCTGGGTTCTTCCCTTCAAGGCAGCATGTTATCTTCTGGCCTCAGGTGGGTCCAGAAATGCCTTCCAGCAACTAAGCGCTGGACTCAGGGGCTTCAGGGGTCTGCTTGGTACTTTATTTTACTGTGGCTGAGCTACTACCCAGTTGCAAAACAAAGTCCTCTGAACTTTTCCCTTTCCTTTCCCCAAGTGGAAGAAGACTCCCTGAGCCACATTGCCTGTCATTTGGGGGAGGGGAGGTGACACAGGCACTGGCTTGGCTGCTACCACTGGTATCACACTGGGCCATGTTCACCCCAAGTCCACTGGCTCTGAGCCAACATAGCTGAAGGACTTGCCCAAGGACTGCAGACTTTGTGGCCTGACTACCTTATGAATTTAGTCCAATTTCCAGGCTGCTTTTTGTCAGCTGGTGGTGGGGCTAGCGGGAACTGGGGTTTCAGGGCAGAGGATTTCTCTCTGGCCAGGCTGGTCTAAATGCTGTCTCCATGGGCACTGGCAGAGCTCTGCCCAGTGCTGTGTTACCCCACAATCACTTCACTTTCCCTCCCTTGGGCACACAGATTCTCTCTCTTCCTGGTGTGCTGGCGTGGCACTGCTGGGGGCTAGGGGAGGGCTGGCGTAGGCGAAGCAAGATTGTCTTTTCTGTCCTCTTCAGTGCCTCTGTCCTTGATATAATGTTAAAACCAGGTACTTTGATCACTCTCTTGATTTTTAGTTCTTCTGAAGCTGCTTGCTAGTGTGGATAGTTGTTGAATTTGGTGTTTCTGTGGAGGGATGATTACTAGAAGTTTCTATTTGGCCATCTTTCTCTGCTCCCGCTGAAACATTATTTATCTGTAAAGTGCCCTGAACTGTGAACTAAATTGTGTCCCCCCAAAATTCATATGGAAGCTCTAACCCCCATTGCCATGGTATTTGGAAATGGAGTCTTTGAAGGATAATTAGGGTTAGATGAAGTCATGAGGATGGGGCCGTCATGATGGGGTTAGTGCTAATGTAAGAAGAGACACCTGAGAGCTGTCTCCCCACCTCCCCCGAACCATGTGAGGACACAGTGAGAAGGTGGGTTATCTGCAAGCCAGGAAGAGGACCCTCACCAGGAACCAAATCAGCTGGCACCTTGATCTCAGGCTTTCCAGCTTCCAGAACTGAGAAATAAATTTCTGTTGTTTAAGCCACCCATTTTATGGTATTTTGTTATGTCAGTCTTAGCTGACTAATACAGTAGAGATAATCCCTGCCCTGTAAATTATGGCTATAATGAGATGCTGTGTGTATAGCATTCAGAACAGTACTGGCTACCTGTAGTAGGAGAGTTAGCATCACTACTTAAAAGAACAGTCATCACGGCCCTCTCTTCCAGTTCTTTTGCAGGATTTCTCCTCATGTTAGCTTTGCTAAGAACTCCCTAAATCTGATGGTCAATTTATTGTGAGGCATGTGCATGAGATAAGTAGTGAGGGCTAATTCAAGTCCCTGCCTTTCAACTTTGTTGCTACAGATTAATTTCTGTCCCAGCAGCTCATCTTTGGACCAGCACATAATTTATCTAAGAACAAAAATGGTATCAAACCTCTTTCTATGTTCAGCCTGTCCCAGAAAGTAAGCCATCTTGTGCGGCTCATGTTCCGGTGACGTTCTTTTTTTCAGAGCACACTGGTCAGTTGTCTCCTGGGTGGTATCTTGCACATGTGTTTCTCATTAAAGTAGCAACTAAAGAGTGGCAACTGTGAATCTTTTCTGGCTGGTGCTCATGTTCAGTTTTCTTCTTCTGTAATTAGCCTGGGGTGGATGCTTTTGGAGGAAGGGAGGGGAAGGATTATTTATGAATTGAAAATTGGACATGATGCATGTGACACTGGGTTAAATTGCCTAAACTAGCTGTGATGAAAATTTCTCCTGGTTTCCCCCCACACTAAGATTTCCTCATTTATAAGTAGATTCCTCAAGGCCTTATCGTCAAGCATCTAATTTTGTTTTAAAACTCATATTAAAATATTAAAGACTTGATTGAAGCTTTAAAAGTAAAAAAAAAAAAAATGAAGTCAAATGCCTGTGATTATTTTAGGAACAATATTTTGCCATGGTGATTAACATTATTGGAATCCCCTCAATATGAGTAAACAGGCTGTCAAGAGCCACTGTTAATAGTTTTTGTTATTTTACTTATAAAAAGGACATTATGTACAACTACTCTGGAAAAAAGTTTGGCAATTTCTTATAAAGTTAAACATATGTGTACCATGTGACCCAGCAATCCCACTCCTAGGTATTTACCCAAGATAAATGAAATGTGACATTCACAATAACACTTGTACACAAATGTTCACAGCAGCCCTATTCATAATTGCTAAAAACTGGAAATAACTCACATGTCCCTCAGTGAATGGACGAACAAACTGTGGTGTATCCACACAAGGGAGTACTACTCAGTCGTGGAAAGGAACAGACTATTGAGCCATGCAGCAACGTGGATGAGGGAAAAGTTGCGTGACAAAGGCTGTATGACGTTCTTGAAAAGATAAAACCATACTGATAGAGAACAGACCAGTGGTTTGCCAGTGTTTAAAGGTGTGGGGAGGATTATAAAGTAGTAGCATCAGCAATTTTGGGGGTGATAGAATTTTCTGTACCCTGATTGCAGTGGTTGTTGCATGAGTCTACACATGTCGTAAAATTCACACCCCAAGAAGTCAATTTTACTGTTCATTTAAAAAATAATTTAAAAAAATATTGGTTTCAGGGGGTTTAGGGAAAGACATTATGTTTTTTTTTAGGAGTTTAATGGTTGTCCCAGGGTGGTAGGCAGTAAAGTTTTAAATGTGTGTTGAGCTGAATCTATTATGGAATTTCTCTACAGATAGGAAATATGAGGAAGAGATTTAGTTTTGATCGTTATGCTTAATGAAGGAATGGAGAAAAGATGGGTTCAATTTTACCCACGGTTTTATTAATACATACAACAACCAAAAATCATAGGACAATATAATGAGTTAACCATACTCATAAATTGCTTTTTGAAATCTCTAATCCTCATCACTTATTAACTTTCTGATCTCCACTGCATTTCAAAAATGAATTGCATCTGGATTGTGAGTCTGAGATGCCCGAGATGGGAAGTGGTTGGGTCAGAAGTGGGAGTTCACCTTCCTTTAAACAGAACATCAGCTATTCATATCCTACCATCTGAAACTAATTTGTTGTACGTAATTTATTCCATAAAGTTGCTGGAATAAACAATGCATGCAAAGCTCCTTAGATGTGTATTCAGCAGGGACTGGCTTGGCTGTGTGTGATTTTTCAGCTCTCTCGGCACTTTCAGATGTACCATCCAGCACTTGGTATGTCATGTGGGTTCTCGGAGGGCCTATTATTTATAAACTTGGGTACTTGTGTGGGTGGTTTGCTCTCTGTGATTGATATGAGATGGGCCATGGTCCCCATTCCCAAATTGTTCCTACACCCAGTTCAGTGAGTTAGTAATGGGGAACAGACATGCCCACCCCATGCCTCTGGTTCACATAAACCCAACAGGATTGGGAGTGTTTGGTCAAATGTGTGAGAAGTTACAACATTATGTTTTGTCATTTGCCTCCTGGGAAACAAAAGGCACCTCAGATGGCAGTTGGTTGCTGGGTGTGGCCCAACTTCACTTCTACGATGTGAATGCTAAAGCATTTTATAAAGTTCTTCAAATCCTTCCACCTCCCATCCTTAATACCAGGAGCTTTGCTGGATGATGGCCTTATATAGAGGAATAAGACACAGTTTCCCTCACAGACCTCATGAATTCCTTCAGTCCTTACAACACAGTCCTCCCAAACTGCATGTTACAAACTGCATTTGCCTCTTTTAAAGAGGGGCTATAATAGGGCCAGTATGGGCCACTTCTAGTGTTCTTTCTCTCAAAAATCCATATTTTTATTTTGTCCCCATAATTAAATCAAAGCAGTAGGCTTAAAGATTTCCCTTCTGAATCCTATACCATCATTATCACTTTAAAATAGAAAGTACAAATAATCACAGAATATTTTAGAATGCTTGTCAGTTCTACAACTACATTCTTGAGTTTCTCCTTGTAGTAAAAGGATTATCTCTTCTGCAGGAATCTTCTGGCTCACACTTGAAATTTGGTGCCTTGTTTTCTCTTGCTCTTATGTCCTTGGAGGCCAGCAGTCCTTATGTTATTCAGAAATATTTTTGGAGTTTCTTCTCTATACCAGGCACTGTTCTAGGTACTGAAGAAATAAGACAAAGTCACAGGCTTCATGGAGTGGGGGAAGAGAGGGGATAAACGAGAAAATAAAAAATAATTTCAGAGTGTGTGAAATGCTGGGAAGGAAATAAAACATGCAATAAGAGAGTGATTGTAGGGGTTGGGAGGGTGCATTACTGCAGACAACAGGTGGTCATGGAAGACCACTTTAAAGAGCCCACGTTTGAGCTGAGGCCAGAAATGAGAAGGCAGCCATGCAAAGACTGGGGAAAGAACATTATAGAGGAGGAGGAAGCTGTTTATTCATCAGGCATTACAGATACTTTTCCTGCTTGAGGGTGGAGGTGAGAATTGCCTCTCTCACTCTTTTACTTACTAATCCACTTAAGGAATAGTTCCCTCTCCTTCAAGCCTTGGGCTGGGTGGGTTTTAGGTCCTAGTATCAAGAGAGGATGACTTTTACCAGGGAACATAAGTCATAATTCTGTTAAATTGGGGGCTGCTGCAATCTTTGCTTCTATAGCTGGTTATAAGGCCTACATTGATAAATATGACATCAAATCTATGTTCCACCTATTCCATGTTCTTTTACTCTCTACCACACCCTTGGTTGGTCAGGAATGTTTACCTGGTGGGGCAAATCAAACCTTTATGCCTATAGGATACAAGTCCTTAGTGGTCTTGCCTTTATTGGCTCAACACAATTTCCCACTGATCAGTGTTTCTGGGAATGGGAGTCCTCAGCTGGGTCCCATTGAATGCCCTGGGTCCCAGACATGATCTTCCTTGCCCCTACTGTGTCTCAGCAAATCTTAGCAACCCAATTTCCCCTTGGTAATTGAGGTCACTTGCCTTGGCCAGCACAGTGAAGTGTCTGTTGGCTAGTGGTATGAGGAGCCCCAAGAAATCTCGGCTCCCAATTTAACAGAACTATGTTTGGATGTTAGTTGTTAACCTTTCCTTCTCTTATTCTGCTACCTCATTTGGAGGACACTAGTGGTGACTAACTTTACAATTAAATTTGAGGTGGGTGTGTAACTGAACTGACATCACTCCCAGGGTCAATACAATGATTGTAAGACTTCTTGTTTCCCCTGTGTTGGGTATATGAGTTTTCATCCAGATACAACACAGGTGAGGATGCTGAGGGACAAAAGTGATGAATTGTACTGGACATTTTCCTTCCATTTACTCTCTCACCATCTTGTTCTGTGCATCAGTAAACTCACCTGTCTGACTGCATCATCTGCTTTTTTTTCCTTTTGGCTTCCAGGTGAGTTTGACCAGTAGGAAGTACTGGCTGAAGTTCAGAGGGAAGGAAGAGACAAGAGGCTAAAGTACTTATTCCCGCCCTCTCCACTTCACAGGCTGTGATGTGGTCGTGGCTTCCTCCCCCTCCCCCCCCGTCAGTGGCCCTTTCTCATGACTCCAATTCTGGTGGCCACTCTCTCTCCTTTTTTGTTCCTTCAGGACTAGGGGTGACGATGGCTTTCTACTGTTACTACGGTTAGAAGTCCTTGGGCCCTTCAAAGTTTCTGGGTCCTTTCACCTTGCCTATACCTTGGTAAAGTCTCTTTAATTACCCTTTGGAGTAAGTTATCAGGTTCCTGCTGGAACCTTGACTAACACAGGGAGGAAATTGGATGGCATAAAATTGGGAAGAGTAGATATTAATTAAAACATTCAAGGCCATGTAGGCAGCAATAAACAGCTTTTATTTTATTACACATTTACTGGGAAGTTGAGAATTTTCAGCAGGGGATTATCATCCCCCATTCCTATTCTTAAAGATTACTCTGTTGTCTAGGGAGACAATAGATTTGAAAAATACACACACGCAAACCAGTAGTAATAAAATGAATAATTATTATAACTAATGGTTAACATTTGCATGCTTATTTTATCCCCAGACAGTGCTTTAAGCATCTAAATGTATATTCTTCTATAATCTTTATAACCTTTCCATGAGGTTATTATTTACATATAGGAGAAGGAAAAGCTGAGGCACACAAGTCAAGCCACTCTTCCAGTGACCCTATTCATTGCTGATTCAGAGAATACACAGCCTTCTGGAGAACCGTATCCCAGCCCTACAAGGCATGGCCATCTAGGGGGCAGTGTAACTGTTTTTAAAGGGCCATTCCACCCTTTCCATTCCATCAAGCCAGCTGTTTCAGGCTAGTGGAGAACATGGTAAGACCAGTGAATTTCATGAGCATGGGCCCACTGCCACACTTCATTTGCTATGAAGTGAGTTCCTTGATCAGAAGCAATGCTGTCTGGGATACTATGATGGTAGATAAGGCATTCTGTAAGTCCATGGGTGGTAGTTTTGGGAGAAGCAGTGCATTCAGGAAAGGCAAATCCACATCTAGAGTAAGTGTCTATTGCAGTAGGGGAAAAACACTGTCCCTTCCTTGAAGGAAGGGGTTTGATGTAATCAACATGCCACCAGGTAGCTGGCTGATCAACTGATAATTGGTGTCATATCAGGGACTCAGTGTAGATCTCTGTTGCTGACAGATTGGGCATTCCACAGTGGCCATATTTATGTTACCTTGGTAAGTGGAAAACCATGTTGCTGGGCCTATGCATAACCTCCATCCCTGCCACCATAGCCACTTTGTTCATGAGTCTACAGGGCAATGACAAGGAAGGCTGGGCAAAGAGACTGCCTTGTATCCACAGAACAGGTTATCTTACCCACTTGATAATTAAAACCTTCCTCTGCTGGGGTCAGCCTTTGGTGAGCATTCACATGGGATGCAAATATTCTCACGTTTTTTTGCTCAGTTAGAGGGATATATCCACATACTTCTTCCCCAGATTTCCTTGTTACCAATTTTCCAATCACATTCCAAGTCCCTGAACATCCAGCCAAACCATTAGCCACAGCCATTAATTGGTATAAAACAACACTTACGGCCATTTGTTCTACCAAATAAAGAACAAAACCAGATATTTTGCCCACTGGGACAATTTTCCTTCACCACTGTCCTTCAAGGATATCCCAGAAAAAGGCCCTCAGTAAATGGGTGGAATAACACACTCAAATGGGGAATACATTGCCTCCAAAATCCAAAGAGGCCCACAGGCATTGTGCCTCTCTCTTGGTTGTAGGAGGGGCCAAATACAACAACTTATCCTTCACCTTAGAAAGGATATCTCAACATGCCCTGCAATATTGGACCACCAGAAATTTCACTGAGATAAAGGATCCCTGAAGTTTTGTCAGATTTATTTTTCACCTTCTGACATGCAAATGTCTTGCCAACAAGCGTAGACTAGTTGCTGATCCTTGCTTACTAGGCCCGTCAGCATAATGTCATCAATGTAATGGACGAATATGATATCTCAAGGAAGGGAAACATGATCAAGATCCCTGCAAACTAAGTTATGACATAGGGCTGAAAGAGTTGATATACCTCTGAGGTAGAACAGTGAAAGTGTATGCCATGCCAGCTAAAAGACAACTGCTTCTGGTGTTTTTACTAACGGTCATTGAGAAAAAATGATTGACAGATCAGTAGCTGCATACAAGATACCAGGGAATATATTAATTTGATCAAGCAAGAAAACCACACCTGATATAGCAGCTGCAACTAGAGTCATCACCTAGTCACGTTTATGATAATCCTCTCTCCTTCTCAAAGGTCCATTTGCCTGCTGCATATGCCAAGGAGGAGAACTGAATGGGGATGTTCTGCGAATCACCACTTCTGTATCTTTCAAGTCCTTGATGATGTCTCTGACATTCCTCCAGGGATGTGGTATTGCTTTTGGTTTATTATTTTCCTAGGTAGGGGCAGTTATAGTGACATATACTTGGCCTTTTCTTCCATAATAACCCTTGCACCACAGGTCAGGGAACCAGTGTGGGGATTTGGCCAGCTGCTGAGTATATCTATTCCAATTCTGTATTCTGGAACTGGGGAAATAATCACAGGATGGCTTTGGGGACCCAGTGGATCCACTGTGAGATAGACCTTAGCTAAAACTCTATTGATCACCTGACCTCCATAAGCCCCTGCTCTGACTGGTGAGCTACAGTGATTTTTTGGGTCTTCTGGAATTAATATCAGTTCAAAGCCAGCATCTAGTAGTCCCCAAAAGGTCTGATTATTTCCTTTTTCCCAGTACATGGTTACCTTTGTAAAACACCATAGATCCCTCTGGGCTAGGCTGAGAGAAAGATGAACAGTATAAATGTGTGAAAGTGTACCAAGGGTTTGGCTCATAATCCCAAAATAAACAATCCTGAATGCCATAATCCCAATGTTGAAATCCTGAAAGAACGATCAAATGCTCTGATGTCTAAAATACCTAATGACTAAAATCCTGAAAATTATGATCACAGCATAGCTGCATCATGTTAAGTGAAACTTTTACCTTGTTATTGTTTTTATTTGGAAATTAAGTATTGGTTTAAAAAGATGTGTATGGGTGCCAAGTTGACAAGGGGTGAATTTGTGGACTTAATTTTAGGTGTCAATTTGTCTGGATTAAAGAATACCTAGTAACCCGGTAAAACATTATTTTGGGTGTGCTTGTGAGGGTGTTCCCAGAAGAGATTAGTGTGTGAGTCTGAGAGGACTAGGTGGCGTAGATCTGCCCTCATTGTTGATGGGCACCATCCACTTGGCTAGGGGCCCAGAGAGAACAAATACAGAAAGTGATTTGATCTCTGAGAGCTGGGACAGACTTTTCTTCTGTTACCTTTGACTTCAGGACTTACAGAACTCCAGGGTCGCTGACTTTTGGACTCTAAGACTCACATCAGTGGCCTCTAAGGTCCTGGGCTTTCAGCCTTGGACTGAGGGCCACACCATCAGCTTCCCTGGTTCTCAACATAAAAATGTTGAAACTTCCTCAATAAATAAAGAGAAGTCCCTTTTGTATATCTGCATGTGTAAAAGATAAAATTTCTGAAGATCTCAGCTCTTGGGGCAACTGCCTATGCAGTAGTGACCCATTGTAGTTATTGATCAACCTTGTCAAAGACTTAGGTTGTCTGTTACAATATTTCAGAGGACTGCAGTTATAAAGCTGACCGCACACAATTACCAACCATAGTGATATGCATTCATTCATTTTGCCTTTTAACCTAATTTATTATGAATTCAGTTTGTCTGTTTATAAATGTTATATCTGTGTGACTATCTTTAATATACCTGTTTATGTTTGCAAAAATATGTGTACTATTATTGCCTATTTTATTGTATAAATTGGCCTATGAAGTGTTCTGTCATATTTTTATATGTTTCTTAAATAAATCCCATTTTTGAAATGTAAATAAATGTTTTTTAAAGGATTTTTTTCTAGAATTATATTTTTGGAATTTTGATCTTTTGAGATTTCAACTTTTGGGATTATGGCATTTGGGACTATGTCTTTTAGGATAATGACTGGCTCTCCACACCTGGGTTCTTCCTCAAGGTGTCCTGGCCTTCCCTTTATTCAGTGGTTCTGGGTCTATAAACTGGCCCAAGTCTGGAATTGACTGTGTGACTGTGACTCTGTTTCTATGATTCAAATTAGACTTTTGTTCACTTGACCTAGGACTTCTCTGCTTATACAGATCAAGTAAGAATTTAGTAAGCTTCCTATAACTCCTGTGAACACCGTGATCAACTAGTCAATGCCATAGGTTTACGTGAGTCAGGCTGTTTTGATTGTTGTTACAACTCTGCTGTCAATTCTGGTAACCATGCCATGGTGTTAAAAGCTGACACTTGGCCCTTCCTATCTCAGAATCTAATAATTCCCATTGCATATAGGTTTCCCAATTTAGTGACTGCAGTTCCCACTGTGAGGTCTGGTCTACATAAAAAAGCATTCATGGAGCTCTTCCAGGATTCTGGGGGTCTGGAGCTCAGAGAATAGTCAGTTCTAGAAATACAGTTTTTATTCATTAACATATGGATGAAGATATGAGACTCAATACCCCACCTCTCCTTTCCCCTAGAAGAGGCTATAGATAGAGAAAAGATCTGAGGACTTAATTAGGAAGGTTCTAAACTTTAATATTCAGGTATACACTATTGCTCTGAAAGGAGAATTAAAATGATGATTTCCAGTACAAACCATTTCTCACTGTACCACACATTATTTTTTAAATGACTGAGATCCCACTATATGCCAAGAAATGGTCTAGGTGCTAGGGATACCACAGAGAACACTATACAGTCTTAGCCCCCAGGGACCTACATTTTGGTGGGGATGACGATGAATACCCCAAACAAATATACAACCAAATGTCAAGTAGTGATAGGTACTATGAAGAAAAATAAAGCCAGCTAAGGTGACAGAGAGTTATAGAGAGTGGATTGGAGGGGATATTTTAAATAGGGTAGTTGGGGAAGGTGTTTCTGAAAAAGGGTAGACACATGAAGTGAGAACTGTCTATGTGAATGTCTAGAGAATGCAGCAGAGTTAGGTATGGCAGGCAGGGAAGATTTGAAGGAAATGATTGAAAGAAAAGCTAGGGGTCTGATTCTGAGGGGGGCTGGAGGAAGGGAAGACTGGAGAGGTGGGAGGAAGGGAGGAGGAGGAGAAAAGATATAAATAAACCAAATAAGTTGGAGCTTTTATAGCTGGTAAGGGTTATAAAATTGAAATTGAGAGGCTCGGAAACAACTGCGGTCATTAAGAACAAGAGAGAAGATTCCTAGAAGTAATTGCTGAAGGTTATGAATTGTTTTTCATTTAATGCTTTTTGTCAGCTATAAATAGAAATGGGGATTATTTTTTAAATTACTTATGGTCATTGGCCTGTTTCTTTTAAATTCAATGCTCTACTAGAACTGGGCCATATGGTTTATATTTGGATTATGTTTAAATTTAATAAATATTAAATTTGTGTCTCACATTACCTGTGGGAAAGACTATTCAGAAATCCTTCATGGTAGCCTTTTCTCCCTTCAGGGAACATATTCAGCTGAGTCTGTGAGAATATATATAGCATATGTATAGATATGTATAGTATATAATGTGAAAGTTGGTCAGAATCAAAACGGAGTCACTTGTGTTTAAAAAATCAAACATACAAACCCTGACAAATAGAGCCACAGAAGGCTCTAAAGAGAGGGTTCTCATGCATAAATGTCTGATAACAAAAACTATCATAAAAGACTTCAAAAATCATAATTTTGCACAAAGGCCATCACAATCTTACACAAAAAGTACTTCTGTGAGGACATCTGCCTAGCGCTACCTGTCCACCTCAAACTGACACTGCCTTTGTTACTGATTCTTATAGTCCAGGGCCATTAACTCAGAACAATTATGTTAGCCTCCTCATTTTTCCTTTAAAAACCTTTGCCTTCCTTTACCTTGCTAAATACACACATAGTTTACTATGGAACATGTATTCCTGTTGCGATGCCTTGTTCTTGAATAAATATCATTTTGTTTTAGAGAGCCAGAGCCTCTCTCCGTTTGCTTTTTAGGTTGACATAAATGTTGTCCAGAAACGGGCTCTGAAAAAGGATCACTATAAGAAGAAACTGGTGATTCTTGGAACTGCGGTGCAGTGCTTAGTTGAGGCTTTGACAGGTCACCGTTTCTGCCCTAGTGAGTCTTCTCTCAGGCTGCGTCTCCCTCTGTTTGGTAGAGGCTCTTGACTTTATTCAAGACAAGGCCACCTTAAAATAAAGAACCTTATATCCCTCCTGGGATGATAAAAGGCTTTTTGTCTTTTCTGTCAAGTCTTCCTTCTGGTTTGAGTGCTCTGGTTTCTATAGATTTTACATTCTGTCTGTGAGGCATGTCTCTTCTGGTGAATTTACTTTTGGCCCTTTCTATGTGCCTAATTTAATATTTCATTTGATCTGCATACCTGGGTTAAAATTTTGTGAACGCTTGATTTCACTTTGGTTTGGTTGCACGTGTCTGTAAATAATTTGGTTCCTTTCCCTTGTTTGTTTCTAAAAATATTACAGGAGCAAAAATAAACCTTCTCAATGGTGGGCACAGGATGGCTGATTAAAAACCAGCAGGACAATTGCCACCATCTAAAACACCAAATTCCTAACATTCTCTGACAGAATTTATAGGATTTTTTTTTTGCTCTCAAGAGATTAATAAACAACAAAATGAGATTCTGCAATATTAAGGCATACTAGTTTTTCTGGAACTCCAGCCAGCTATATCGTGGCCCATTTTTGGGCGCATTTTTAAACTAATGTGCACATTACATCAGGAAAAATTCAGAGTTCAAATGGTCATTATTTGGACTCTCTTAAAAAAAAATCACACAACTGTAGAGTTAACAGGTAGAGCCTCCTAAGTTCTGTGTCATTATTTTTCTTTCTGCCTACTTGGAATCTGCTGACTTTTCTTTCTACAGGTATTGAGATAAAACTCATTTTTATGGCATTCCAGTCAAGACAAAAAAGTCTAAAGGGCTTTCAAATTAATGGCTTTACAAATTATAACATGTTCATGGTAATCCATAACCTAGGCTCAAGGGTGATCCCTTTCAAAGTAAATTTAGGTTTGCCTGATCACCAATTGCTTAGGGTAATGAAAGAGTTAATTGAAGGAGTGATAGTCTAAAAGAGAAAAGAACTAGATAAATGTTTATAAAAGTTAGGCTCTCAGATCAAACAGGTCAAAATCTTGAGCTCAGAGTGCTATGGTTTAAATACGGTTTGTTTGTTCCCACAAAATCTCATATAAAAATTTGATCCCCAGTGTGAGTGAGGGTGTTGGAAGATGGGGCCTAGAGGGAGGCGTTTCAGTCATGGGGGTGGATCCTTCATGACATCATTGTGTCTACATGGTAAAATACAGCAATAGTTTGCCAGAAATCCCTTTAAAAACCCAAACAGACTAGGACATAGAGCAATAATATACAATATCTCTATCTGACAGAAAAATTGCTTTGTCTGCCATGCAGGGGCCAAAAAGAACCCCTACCTCCCAAAACCCCAAAATGCTAAAATGTTTCCCCACCCATACTGACTAGTCAAGCAAACCAGACTGGCAAACAAAAGATAGATTTGATAGTAAAAGTGCATGGCCACTTGGATATTTTATTTTTCTTATACAATTCTGCCAGTTCTAACTAAAATGCAAATGTTGAAAATTGAATCCTAAACTCATTTGAAACAGAAAAAAAGATGAAAAATTTTTTTTAAAAAACAAAATGATGTGGAAACTGCCTGTCTTAGTCCATTTGTGTTGCTGTGAAGGAAAACCTGAGGCTGGGTAACGTATAAAGAAAAGAAGTTTGTTTATTTAGCTCATGGTTCTGTAGGCACTGCCTGCATCTGCTCAGCTTCTGGTGAGGGCTTTTGTACTGCACCAAAACATAGTGGAGAAGGTCAAAGGGGACGTGGGCACATGTGAAGAGAGAAAACTTGAGGGATGTTCTTCCTGGCTTAAGAACAACCTACTGTCACGGGAACAAATCCATTCCCTCAACAACCAACCCAGTCTCACAAAAGCAAGAATTTGCTACCCTTATAATGGCACCAATCTGTTCATGGTGGGTGTGCACCCATGATCCAAACACCTCCCACCAGGCCCCACCTCCCTACATTGCCACAGCGGGGTCAAATTTCAACATGAGATTTAGTAGGAACAAACAAATCGTATCCAAAGGATAGCATTCTGCCCCTGGGAGGCTGCTGGTGCAAGTTCCAGAGTCCAAAGGCCAAAGAACGTTGAGTCTGATGTTCAAGGGCAGGAGGAGAAAAAGGTATCCTGCTCCAGAACAGAAAGAGAGAGTGTGAAAAAAGGAAGCCCAGGAAGCCAAGCAAGCTGCCTGCTTTGTTCTAGCCACAGCCCAGCTGACGCCCACCCACAGTGAGGCTGGTCTTCCTCTCTTAGTCCACTGACTCCTGTATCCATCTTCTCTGGAAACACTCTCATAGACACAATCAGAAATGATGCACCACTAACCATCTGGGCATCCTTCAGTGCAGGAAGTTGACACCTAATATTAACCATTACACTGCTTTACTCAAAATTTGGGTTCATAGCCTTCATTAGATTACCTATCATTATAAATAGACTTTTTGGCCATGTAAACAGGTTCCATTTTGTCAGAAATATAATTGAGTCCAACTGTCTTTTATCAACCAGTGAGTGTGTATGTTTTACTGTCTCATGACCAAAATTCTAAAGTGAAAACTGTAAGATCTTTGTGTGTTTTATATCTGTTTGGTGTGTTTATACATGTATACACCTATTATTATTATTTTAGAGATATTATCTCACTATGTTGCTCAGGCTAGACTCAAAATCCTGGGCTCAAGTGATCTTCTCACATCAGCCTCCCAAGTAGCTGGGACTGTAGGCATGTGACACCATGCATGACTATCTATTATTTTGTATGCGGTGTCCACATGGTAAAATATGGCAATAGTCTGCCAGAATCCCTTAAGAAATTCTATTTAGAATGGCGCCTTAGATAAATGAGTGCTCATATCATATGTAATTAACCCAAATGCCTTTTAGTTCACATGACTTAATAAATCTTTAATAAATAGGATGGTTTTTAAAATTGTTGATAAAATAAAAATGTCTTCATAGTTGTCAGAATACATTTTTGACTGCGTTTACTGATCAGGTAGTTTTATATTTGTCTCTGCTAGATATTTTAAAGTGTCAGGTTTTGACACAAAGGTTATAAAATGATAAACCCACCCCCCAAAAAATTATCTTTGTGTAATTCTTTGGTAAGACTAATTTAATCTTGTTGATTTAATAAAAACAGTTATATCTTCCGAGTTCTCAGTAAAACACTTACATATTTAACTTCCAGCTCCTTACTTAGGTGAACACCTGACATTAAGAGGCTATAAAAATGGTTAACAGGGAAAGAACTTACAATGATGACTAGCTTTGTATAATATCTCAATTTTTCATAAGTAATCCATGTAAATTGTTAAAAATAGATAAACTAGGTAAATGTACATGGGATAAATGTTTATTAATAAGCTTTTCATGTAATTCAAAATCTTAAAGTTATGTTAAATAAATAAGTACTAGGTACTCATTAAATGTCTGGGCCATTTCTAAATAAGATAAAAAATTAAAACAAATTGCTGAAGATAAATACGTTTTTTCTTGGCTTCTTAAATTTTATAGAAAGATAAAATATATTTGAGCTTATTAATATACATAAAAATTATCTTATGGTAAACATGTTTTTAAAATTATAAAATGGTTCTCATCTATAAAATACTGATATGTGGTAGATAGTTCAAAGTTGATTGTTAGAAATTACAGTTAAGAATTAAAATTCTACTTTATATATATATATATACACACACACACACAATTTTATATATAAAATGTACAAAAAATGTAAGATATGTTTTTGAAGAAAAAACTATATGAAAAGCATTAAAATGTGTTATTTATTTAGAAAAAATAATTTTATGTAATTCTAACATCATTAAAGGTTGTTTTGAATATGGATTTAGGAAGGAAATAGAAACAAGATAGAAGGGAACTAGTAAGTAGGAGAGAGAGATGTGGAGAATGTTATGGGTATGAAGATGTATATTTGGTAAGAAAGGTTAAAAAGAAAAGAGAATAATTTTGTATGAGACATAATCTTGTGTGATAAATTTTTGTTTTAAAGAAAAATGACTGGTATTTAAGAAATAGGAAGTATATACAAAACAGAAAGTTCAGTATGTCATCAAAGGTCTGAGTAAGTTGTGACAAGGTTTGTGCAGGATGAATTTATAAAAGAAATTTGTGTGTGATCAAGTAGGCTACGATTAGAAGGGAAGGTCTTTCTAAAGATTGAGCTTTGATATTAAAAATGTACTAACACAGGCCATACAGGATTGGAGGTGGAGCAAGAAGACCAAATAGTCCTCTCCAGTGATCTTCCCCCTACAGGAACACCAAATTGAACAACTACCAACACAAGAAAACACCTTCATAAGAGCCAAAATACCAGGTGAATTATCACAATACCTGGTTTTAACATAATATTAAGGAAAGAGACATTGAAGAGGGTAAGGAAGATAGTCTTGCGTTCCTACATCACCCCTCTCGAATTGCCTGGCAGTGCCACCTGGAGAGAGAATCTGTGTGCTTGTGGGAGGTAGAGTGAAGTGATTGTGGTGCTTTGTATCGGAATGCAGTGCTGCTCTGGCATAGAGAACACAACTTAGGGCAGAATTTTGCTGGCACCCACAGAGGGAGAATACTGATACATCTGGCAGCAGACTTCTCAGCAGAAACACAGACTTCTCAGTGGGGAAACACTCCAGGACATCGGTCTGGGCAAAGATTTCTTGAGTACCTCAAAAGCAGTCAACCAAAGCAAAAATGACAAATGATAGGATCACATCAAGCTAAAAGGCTCTGCACAGCAAAGGAAATAATCAACAAAATGAAGAAACAATCCACAGAATGAGAGAAAAATATTAGCAAACTATTCATCCAACAGGGAATTAATTATTAGACTATGTAAGGAGCTTAAACAACTCAATACAAACATAATCAAGTAGTCCAATTTAAAAATGGACAAAGGATATGAACAGAAATTTCTCAAAAGAAAACATGCAAATAGCCAACAGGTATAAGAGGAAATGTTCTACATTACTAATCAAAGAAATGCAAATCAAAACTACAATGAGATATCATCTCACCCCATTTAAAATGGCTTTTATACAAAAGACAGGCAATAACGAATGCTGGTGAGGATGTGGAGAAAGGGAAAACCTCCTACATTGTTGGTAGGAATGTAAATGAATATGGCCACTATGGATAATCGTATGGAAATTCCTTAAAAAACTAAAAATAGAACTACCATATGATTCAGCAATCTCACTGCTGAGTATATATCCAAAAGAAAGGGAGTATATCAAAGAGATATGTTTATTGCAGCACTATTCACAATAGCAAGAATATGCAATCAACTAAGTGTCTGTCAGTGGATGAATGGTTAAAGAAAAGGTGATATGTACACAGCATGGAATATTATTCAGCCATAAAAAATAATGAAGTCCTGTCATTTGCAACAACATGGATGGAAGTGGAGGACATTTAGTTAAATAAACCAGGCATAGAAAGAATGGACTCCAGGTGGACTTAGCCTAAGAGCCACTACTTTCAAACCTCTCTTGTCGCTCAAATGTGTTTAAAGGGGTATTAACATTGACTCTTAGCTGTTATTCACCCCCTCCGGTATGGGACAGAGCAACACTCAGTATAGGGCCATCCCTGCACCAATGGCCATCGAAACCTAACTACAGGATGGTTATTGATCAGAGATACTTTCAGAGAAAGATCTTGATCAAAGGGAGGAAATGTGAAGGTTTTTAGAATCAAAATGGAGTCACTTGTATTTAAAATATTAAAACCCTTAAAAAAGAGTGGGTGAAGGCTACGAAGAGAGGGTTATCATGTACAAATTCCTGATATAAAAAACTATTAATATTATAAAATATGCTGTAAAAACTGCAACCATACACAAAAGCCATTGCTTACACAAAAAATACTTCTGTGAGGACATCTGCCAAGGAACTGTCTGTCCAACCTTGGTCTAGCATCATCCTTGTTATTGATCATTGCACCCAAGTATAATTATCTCAAAACAATTATGTAATTATACTCATTTTTTATTTAAAAATCTTTGTCTTCCTTAATCTCCCTGAATACACATGTAGTTTACTGCGGCATGTGTATTTCTATTGCAATGCCCCATTCCCAAATACATAAAAGTTTCTTTTATAGAGCCTCTCTGTTTGTTATTTAGGTTGACAATAATGCATGGTAAGTATACACAAAAATTGTATAATTACTTGTATATAATAATGTTCAATCTATGTTAAAACATTTATATCAATAATGTTGTTCCTCTGACAACTCTTGGTTTCATGAAGTATATTATAAATTAGGTTTTAGTGTGCTCCCTTTAGTAGTATGTAAACTCCATTAGGGTAGTGACTTTGTTTTGCTCACTGCTGTATCTCAGGTGTCTAGAATAGAACCTGGAACATAATAGGTGTTCAACAAATTTTTGATAATGAATTAGTAGGTGAGGTAAAATGAGGCTGCTGGTCAAACCACCTTGACCTTCCCCTAGAAATGCTGAAAACTGAAATGAATTTAGACTAGTTGAAAATAGAATATAACTTTTTTATAGTAATTGCTTTATAGAATCTTATAATAAATTTGTTTTAGTGGTACAAGTAGGAAATAATCCCTATTCAAACAGCAATATCTATCCAAACCCCATAAACACTTAAGTTAAAAAAATAAACAAGGAAAAAATATCTACTCCTTTTTCTCCCAATATATAAAAATGATCAGCAAATTTTATGTTATTTTATTTGGCAATACATTTAGCAAGGAAGGTATAAGTATACTATAGGCATAAACATGGAACTAGACTAACTTCTCTGGTTTCAGTGATAAATCCACAAGTTTGATAGATTAATGATAGGTCTTTTGGTATCTTGGGATCACTCCCCTTGTAGAAACATTTCTCTTCAGGGTTAAATTAAGAATTCTTATTTTATCGGATGACCACAAATACATTATAGCAAGTCTAACTTGAGGTGTTTATTGGCGCTTGTTTAGATGCTGAAGGCAATGCATTAGGAACTGATGGTGACCGACTCTTATCCAATCAGTTCCTGATGCAGTATCTGCGACATCAAAAATTGTGTAATACTTGTGTTAGTATTGTTTATTTCTACATGCAACTTTGTTCTCTTTTGTTCCTTCATAAGAAATTTTCAATTAAAACCTCTTTTTAATGTCATGTACATAATAAAGTAACTTGAAGTCATACTAATGAATAATTTCCTCAATTTACTAAGAAAAATATTGCCAATATAATGTATATAAAACTCACTTAGCATAATCATTTATTTCATGGAAAACTAGTGTGGATAAGAATTTTTTAAGAGAGGATTTTTTAAGAATGGCTTTCCTTAAGCCCCTTATTCTACTTAATGATAATTTTAAAAATATTAAAATTCTAATGTGGATAGGAATTAGTTAATTCTGATGAATCATTCAATTTAAGATTCATTGATTAGGATATACTGCATTTCATTTTCAAGAAAAGTTTATCATGCTTCCCTCATCAACTTTTTGAGGTATATAATTGGTACATAAACAACTTAATTGATGGATATAATTTGGTAAGTTTACACAGATGTATACACTCATGTTATCATTACCATAATCAAGGTAATAAACATATCAATCACTTCCACAAGTTATCTTGTTATCATGTAATTTTAACCACACTGGAATTCTAGTTCACTGAAATGACAAAGTTAGAAATAGAATTAGATATGGGAGGTACATGACACCAACAAGGATGTAGCTGCCAAACATAAAATTCTGAGAATGTTACTGGCTTCCTACCTTACTGATGATTTTGCAGGTCAGCTTTTGGGAATTTCTCATTGGAAAATTCTAGTTAATTCTCTAGAATGCCCCCAAATATGAAATGAATGAGAGACTCTAACATTACTTAGCAAATCCATTGATCATTCAGTGGAACTTCTGGTTTACATGAACTATTTTAGACATAAAGGGTAGGAAATATTTGGGTAGGGGATTTGGAAGTGGGTAGAAGTGTTGCTGAGAGGTGGAGATCATAGAAGTGGAGACCAGAGAGTCCATTTATTGCTTTCTGTCTGGTCTTCATTAATCTGGATTCCAAATAGGCCTGAGAGTTAAGGTTTTACCATATTTTCATTTATGGATAGTAAAAATTTGGAGTACATTAAAGTATTCCAGGGACATAATTTCTAGCATATTGTCTCTCTCTCCAGAGTTCTTGTCTATGACCAAATATATTATCTTGTTTATCAGAGATTTCTCTAAGATATATATGTCTTTTATAGAGGGCATTTAAATGAAGACAAAGGACTTGTAAGCAGAGTGGTCTTAGGGATCCTAAAGACCTCCTTATTGGAGAAGGAACCCTAGGAAGAGGACCCGAAAAGCCAGCTTACCATGATGCTCTCCCATAGCTCATATGGTCTCTTTGTAGGTACAGTTCCTAGGGTTTGAAGCTAGATTTGACAGATGAGAGAATTGGGTTAACAACTCTAGCTGTGGCTGGGAAATCAGTTGGTGTAGTCTCATTTGTATGTTATGATGGACTGTGATAAGAAAATACAAGTAGGTGAAGAACAGCGTCTCTCAAGATTTGATTGTTGCAAATATGCTCTATGTGATCTTGTCCAAGTGTTGTTGTTTATCAAAATTAACAGTTCAGGAGCCTGATTGACCCCATGTCATAATTCTAAGTTTCTATTAGCTATCTAGAATGCCCAGTATAAAACTGAAATAAGTTTTAAAAGCCCCAAGCACTGCAAAACAGTGGCTGGAATGGTTGGATATGGGAATGTTATCTTCTACTAACTACTACAGGGAATCAGGTAGGGAAAGAGAGATTCCTCAAGATGGATGAAAGGGTCCTCTAGGCCCTCTAGGGGGCCTCTAGGGTTCTCAAAATTGAACACACGATAGAATTATCTGAGGGCTTATTAAAATACGGATTGCTGAAACCCACACTCAAGAGTTTTTGATTTAGTAGATCTGGGATGGAGTCCCAAAATTAGAATTTTTAACAAGTTCTCTGGTGATGTGGTCCAGGGACCATAATTTGAGAATCACTGCTATACCCTTGTCAGAGACTATCTGGTAAACAGGTGATCTTAAACAGGATTTTGGTGAGTGTGATGATCTAGAAGGAAAAAGGCCAGAATTGTGCTCCTAACAGAAGTTCAAGTCCTAGTAATTATTGTAGTTCATGAATGTTACTTGTTGGACATGCCTATATTATTATAGATCTTTTAGGAGTACATTTGTAACTTCCTGTTTTCATTTCCTTTCACCCCAGAAGAACCATAGAATGAAAACTCTGCTATTCTGTGGCCAACTAATCATTACTTGAGTTTGGAAATTTAACTAGTATGCCTATAGATAATGCAAAATGATAGTAAGGGAAGATGACTCAGAGACTGGCCACTCTAAAACAGAATCCTAAAATCCAGGTCACAGTTCTAAGCAACCTTTAAAGAATTATACAGGCCAAGGGGCATCTCCCAGTAACTGAGGTGTCTACAATAGAACTAAAAAACAGAGAGTCACCCTTTCCCGGGTATTTCCAGAGAGATCCTCCTGGTTTGTCCATGGCAGGTGACAAGCCCAAATTGGGTACTTGGCAGGGTTACTGACCTAGGAGAGCTCTAGCTGATATAGAATTGAGTCTGTAACCAGGAAAAGGTTTCTCTATCCTGCTCTACCTTAATGAAACACAGCTCTGGCTTGGAAAAGACAGGCAGCTTTAGAGTTCATGCAGATCTGGCAATGATCACTGGAATCACAAGCCATTTTTATGTATTTTTTCTTGTTGTTTTGATGTTATTTTTGCAGGGGTGGATGTTGGTGCAGGTTGCCAAAGGAAGACAAAGATGGGACTTTCTGGGTATTCAATAAGTGTTCATCCTCCAGTAGTACAGTATCGGGGAGGGCCACAGAAAGTTCTAACCTGGATTTCCACAAAAGACAAGATATTGTGAGCCTGGGGCTATCTGTATTGGGCAGAAAAAGAATTCAGGTTTACAATGACAGCTGAGGCCAGTGCGGTGGCTCACACCCATAATCCTAGCACTCTGGGAGGCTGAGATGGGAAAATTGCTTGAGGCAGGAGTTTGAGACCAACCAGAGCAAGAGTGAAACCCCGGTCTCTACTAAAAATAGAAAAAATTAGCAGGGCATGGTGGCACATACCTATAGTCCCAGCTACTTGGTAGGCTGAGGTGGGAGGATCACTTGAGCCCAGGAGTTTGAGGTTGCTGTGAGCTAGGCTGACGCCACAGCACTCTAGCCTGGGGGGGACAGGGTGAGACTCAGTCTCAAAAAAATAAAGAAAAAAGAAAGAAAAGAAAATGACGGCTCAGGATCAGAGATTCAGCAGACATCTAAGGTCTACAGACTGGCAGTAGGTTCTGCTTGTTTGCTCTGGTTAAGAGACTGGCTGCTTCCACCATGACTTACATAGTCTTCATGAAGAGACAACAAGTGCCTCACTGCAGGTGCTGGCAAGTGAGACCAGGAGCTAGAACCCTGAGGACATAGTTCCCAGGAGAACAAGGTCTCAGGGAGTCAGTAGACAGCACCTCATTACTAAAAGGCTGGCAATCCTGTTGTACTACCTTCTTAGTGAGGACTAACATAAACTAACCCAATCTAACACTATTTTGAATGTCTCATTGACAGGGATGCCAAATCCTTCACTTATTTTGATGCTAATTATAACCAGAAGGCAATTCCAGAACTTTTAAGCTATAAAAACAAAAAAGTCAGAGTCCTTGTGGCTGAAAAGATAGACAATTTTTTTTTCTTAAAACAGCGACTCACCTAATTTGTTGCCTAAAGGTGTTGGGACTCCTGATTCCTGCCCTGGTTTCCTTTCTGTTCTTCTAGACTAGCTTTACTCTTGGTTGGAACCTGCCTATCCTGTGGTCAATATTCCTAAAGTTAAGTTGCAAGGAAGTTATCTGGAACCCACAATAAATATCTTTCTTTAAAGTTTATAAATGATTGGCTTTGAGACAAACCTATTGTATCAAACTGTGTTACAGATAAGTAAGTCATGCCACTTCTCTAATTAAAACTCTCCGATTGCTGCTTAAATCACTCACATTAAAACCCCAGTCCTTATCATGGCCCACCCAGATAGCCCCTCCAACCCCGTCTCCTACCAGTTTTTCTCTCACTCCATCCCACCCAGAGCTTCCCTGTTGGGCTCAATCACAGTGGTCCTCACCTCTGGCCGCTCATTAGAATCCCCTGGGTAGCTCTTGAACAGTGAGGCCCAGACCCCACTCCCAGGCATTCTGACTGTCTTCATCTGTGGTGGAGCCCTTGACATTGGCATTTTTTTGAAAGCTCCCCTGGTGCCTCTGTGTGCAGAGAGTGCTGAGGACATCTAAAGACTGCAACAGTACACTTGCTCTCTGCATAAGCAAGGCAACAAGCATAGTCCCTGACACATCTTATGTACTCAACTATTTTAAAAATATTTCTTACTCTGTTGAATCGCTTTTATGTTTTTTCGTTTTTGAAAAACTATCACCAAGAATTAGAATTGTTATTTTTTTTTTAATTTCAAAATATGAAGGAGGTACAAATACTGTTACATGGATACTTTTTATAATGCTTAAGTTGGGGCTTTTAGTGTACCCTTCACCTGAATAGCGTTCATTGTACCTGGTGGGTAGGTTTTTACCCCTCCACTCCTCCCCCTCCCCCTTCATGATTTCCAATGACCTTACATCTCTTTGTGCCCATCAATTAGCTCCCATAGAATTGGGAATGTTTTTAATGTTTTAAAAAACGGTTATTTCAACCAGCAGGAGAATATAGACAACATTTGGAAAGTTTCAGTAGATTAAAAGGGCCCCAATAAGCTCTAAAGATTAATATAAAGGCCTCTCCTTACCAGAGAGAAGTTATTTCCTGGCTTATGGTTCAGTATTTGTGCAGTTAATATCTGAGAATAACTAGTTGTCAAACTGACCTTCTACTACCCAACATTGATTTCTGGCAAGAAAACCTAATAGATCATACTAGTCTTCCTGGATACAGAAATGTACTTTAATCAGGCTGAGATATTTAGGTTTCTCCTCCTGAAGACACCTAAGGAGGTAGGTGCTAGTCAGGACCTCGGAAATAGCATCTTTAGTAATTTTTGTTGTTAATCTTAAATTTAATTATAAATTTGGTCCATCTGATTTGTTTTGTGTTACTGGGCGAATGAGAAAGAGAACTGGCCTTGATTTTTTACCCTGAGGAATTACATTTGTTTTCATTCTCTTTGCAGAAAAGGGTTTTCTGCCACTGTTTTCAGGAGTCACCAAGAATTAGAGTTGGGTACAGCTCAGAAGTCTTGTGGCAACTTCAGCCTGAGCCACAGTTAATTCTAAATTTCAATGTTAATTTAGACTACTTGGAATTTGATGAAATAGCACCCACAAAGAGAGTGGGAGGAGCTTTCAGGGGGAAAACGTTTTGGGTTTAGCTTCTAACACCCAAACTTCCTTGGCTGCAATTTTTTAAAAACCAAGTAGCATTGAAAGAGAGCCGTAAGTAGCAAGTGAATCCAACACAGGCATATTAATTCCCGAGGCTGGTTTCCTTTCCAGTACAACAGCACTTTAGAAAAGGACTTTAGTAAGATTAAAAGAGGTTGAGCATGAAACAGTAACCATTGCAGCTTTTTTTTCTCTTTCTTGGTCAGGAAATAGAAATTTGGTACTCTAGTTTTGGTTGCCATGAAAGTCTTTTGATTCATGAGGGCAAGGAAATTGCTCTGTTTAGCATAATCCCAGAGACCACTGTGAGGGATTGTATGAACATCTCACAGTTGCCAGCTGAGATTAAGCCAACTCACAGCTATCCAGGTTAGACCTGCAAGAAAAATCGTGTGAGCACAGGCATGTGGGCACCTTAGGAAGAAGTAGTGCACCAGGTGAAGCCCTGACATTGAAATCTCATGTCTCTCTGCATTTTTCTTGATGAGACATTATTAAGTTGCTCTGCTTGCTGTATTGAAACCTTATTTTCACAGATTTCTGGTAGTATTTCATGTAATGTCATAAAATGTAAAATCTTTGCATTTAGAAAGGATTTGCTTTATTTAAGCCACACATAATAAGAAACACAGTCAAGTAGGTATACAGGTGTATGTAAAACCAATCACTCAAAGCTCATTTTTAAACAAGATTTATAAAGAATTTGGAAACACCAAAACCAAACATTCTAAAATACTTCCTTAGGCAAGAAAACCAGCAATTTCACGAGTAAGAAAAGCCAATGACCATATACTCACCAAAGGGGCAGGCGTGGCGAGCGTGGTTTGGCCGGCCGTTACCTTTCCTAGATGGTGGTTTCTGTGTCCTCTCCTCTTGCCTGTGCGGCTTTATCATGGCCAAGTGTGATTGGGCCATGACCTGAACTCCTTCACTCCACTGGGTGGGGCTAATCAATGGTGGGAATGATGATTAAGGAAGGAGGGAAGGGGAAACACCTTTATAGGTTCTCCATCATCTGCTGCAGGGACTCTCAACTTCAGTGAGTATAAGAAGCATCAGAGGAACTTACAAATAGAGATTTCCCAGAACCTACCTCCAGATTTTGATTCAGTAAGTCTGGTTTGGGGGACTGGGATTTGCACTTTGGTGGAGATTTCCCCCTGCCCTTTTCTCTAGCTTCCTTTCATACATTTCATACTAGACCATTTCTTCCCGTACTTTGTAGACTCCGGCTGTAACAAACTCCTTAAAGGTCTGAGAACCCAATGAACTATATTATGCTTTTACCCATATTTGGAATCGTTTCCGCTTCCTCTCCCCTCCTTTAATACACCCGCACTCCTTGTGTGACTGAAGCACACATTGAATCTAAGAAAAATATTAGACACTACCTTCTCTCTCAAGTCTCCTTTTTCTGCAGTTGTGTTCCAGTTGTATTTCATACATGATGTATTTTCTTGCTTAAATGCTGTCTCCTTCATTAGACTGTGAACTTCTAAATGTAGGAACCATGCTTATTCATCTTTATACCCTCAGCTATACAATTCTCAACATATCATCTGATATTAAATAAGTACTCAATAAAAATACGTTGAACTAAATCAAATGTTTGTTGAAGCAAAGAATTATGGATTCCAGCTCATAATTTGTCCTTAAATAACTAAGACTTGATAGAATTAGGATAATGATAACTTGCTGAGTTATAAAAATGGCTGTTCATGGAAAAAAGTCAGGTAAATATAAACTTATAAAACAGTTGGTAAAGAACAAGTGAATGTAATCTTGTTCTTCATATGAACTGCTGAATAAAAGGCCACTTTTGTAAAATAAAAACTCTGATCATTGGAATTTAACTTTTTAAATATAGTTCTAAGTTTATTTTCTGGAGTCAGAGTGCTCAGGATCAAAAATAAGCAGAAGAGTTTATCCTAGTCAAAAAAGAAGAGCCTGCTATTTTTTATGTCTTTTCTCTCAAGTGGGTGGGGTGAGTTAGACCCAACTTCAAAGCAACATGAATTATGGTTCAGTTTTTTCTTTTCTCTTCACCTCAGATTTGATTTTCCTTTCTCTCCAGAAAGTTCAACCCTGAAAAATGACTATAGAGAGGTGGCATGAATAAAGATATAGTTCTTCCCCGTACTGGAAAACATTAGAAAAGAAGAACATGAATGGCAACATTATGCGTTGATGAGGAAGATGAGACAGCCTTAGGTTGTCATGCCCACAGCTGCAGAGGGGAGGAGGCTCTGAAGGGGAAGCAAAGACATATACTTTGCTGCCTTGCCTGCCTTATTGGGTCACTGTGATGGACATTTAAAAAAGAAAAAGAGGAAACTTATACAAAGTGGATTTGATAACAAAACTGTATTAATGTGGATAGATAGTCCATAGGCCAGATAAACTGAACAACAGTAGCACAGTAAAGACAGTATCAAGGAGTAGGCTGTTTCCAACATTGTCTATATATTCTGTTCAAGTATTCCAGAGAAATTACCAAATCCATAGTAAGATGTTCCTATAGGCAACTTTTGGGGCATTGCCATGTATGCATTTGTGATCTTAATTCTATTGGAGATTTTCTATAGATTTGTATTTGAGTGTAACGAAGAAATTTCTGTCTGGTCACTGGGTCTGTTCAGATGGTGGCAATTTTCATATTTCCCTAAAGACTGGTGTTATTTATTCAAAGTTGGAATTATTTGGATACCTTCTGAAAACTTGGAAGGGTAATCCTTCCTGCTGCTAGCTTGGCTGTGGGATGGAGCATGCGGTGTTGAAAGCACATGAGCTTTGGAGTGAGGTGGACCAGGGTGTGATTGCTGGTTCTACAACTTACTAGCTATGGGCTTTCAGGCAAACTATTTTATTTCTTGGAGCCTCAGTTTCTGTGTTGTTAATACTTGTGCATGACATTGTTAACAACTAAATGTGATATTTGTGAAAGTGTCTAGTATAGAATCTAACATGTAGATTCTCCATACATGCTGATTTTATTTTAATCTTATTACTATGTGCTTCAGTTAACTCAATTACTTTTCTATTATTTTTATAAATTTTCAACCTCTGGATTTTAGAAAAGATATTCAAAATCTGCCCTTATTTTTATGCTTGTGTCTTCTTTGTTATTTTCCTCCTTCCTAGAGATTTTTCATATCCACTTCTGTACCTTGCTTGAGTTACTGATTTATTATTGATATGGCAGGGTGTATTGGTACATAGGTCAAGAGGTATCCTGATCTCGAGGTTGAGGGGTTTCTAAGTTTACCTGATATTTATGGTTCCCCAGAACCCTGTAGTAGCTAGAGGTGACATAAGCTATATTTACCATTCAGTTTTCTCTTCTTTGTGAATATAAGCATTCCATCATCTGAGACAGGTTGTTTAGAAATCTAGTCCTCCCTCAGGCTTCAGGTTTAAATTCTGAAATATCTTCGGTGCCTGGATACTCATGCTGTTGATGAAGTACTACTAATTTTATTACATTTGGCTGTCTTTTGCATCCCACTTTTTGGAAATTAACTCAGTAAAAAAGCAGAAAATCTAAATAAATCAATTGAAAAAATGCTGTGGTTGACAGGACCTATAAGAACTCATTTGCTGTTACTCTCTTCTGTATCCCAGTTTCCTAGCAGTTGTGATGACTATCTGAGGTTCCCTAGATGCACTTTCTCACTCTGATTTCTGTTCGGGAGTCACTGTCCACTTCTATTCACTTTCCAAGTCTGCTTCCTTTTACCTTGGCTCTTTGTTTGTTCTGGGATTGGGACTCTGAATCCTCTAAGGTTTGAAAGATAGCCAAACATTATTTATTATTTTTGTAGCCTTGTAGGCATTTGGAAAATGTTTGGCTTCAAATTGGTTTCAATAAAATAGTTGGCTGACGTTGCAAATGAGCATTTTGGCTGGAATTTTGTTAAATACCAGTTTGAATTTTGGTAAAGCTGCCCTGAATGCATCTATCTTTGTCAATGGATTTGTTTGTTTATTAAGTGCATACTTTTTGGATTTTTGTGGGAAGAGAAGGTCAGACAGAGGAGCACGAGGATTAGAAGTGATTACGAACAGAGAAAGGGATTCATGGAGAGTGGTGTCCAGAGATAAAGCATTACGAGAAGGGAGTTTGAATCATACTGTGCATAAGTGGGTGTCGAGTCCAAGGCCAAAGCCGGAACTGCCATTGAGCTGAGCTTCCCATTGGCATGTTTTCCACATTCTGAATGATGGAGACATTCTTGAATAGGTAGTCACAATTAACAGCAGAGCCTACGGGTTAGTAATATAAAGGATGGTTCCCATGAAAAAGCTTTATACTTCTCTAATTCAAGCTTCTACAAAGCCTTATAAAGAAGTCAGCTCTCCTTCTCCAGAGATATGGTGCATTCTCCACCACTGGCAGCCAAACAGATAAATAAATAATCTCTCCAGGGAAAGCCATTAGCAGGTTGGATAATGATAAAAACATGAGCAATTGGAGAGAAATAAAATAGTTGCTATTAGAACAATCATTAGGGGTTGCTTATGTATGATTAGGTTGCTTAAGACTTGACTTACACTATCTTCTCTTTTTTAAAAAAGAAAATTTTGAAGGTTTCCTTTCTGGAGACTAGAGACATAGCAATAACTAACTCCAGTGGCATGAGGCACTGATCTGCTCAGTGGGATTGGAGTTGTAGTGCCTGAATCAGTTTGTACCCACAGTAAAAGAAAGAGGGAGATTTATCCTGAAAATTTTTAGGAGAGAGCATTTAGAATCCAGACCACCGAAGACTCTTGCAACAGAGAATAAACCTCAGTCTGTACTTTTGTCAGAGTTTTCTAAGAGAATATTTGGTTTGGGAAGATGGAAGAAATGTGAAAGGCACCAATCACAAAAGAGTGAATGATGATTAGGCACTTGAAGCCTGTAAGCCCTTAAGACTCCATGACAGAATGTTGGGCAAGGTTGCAAATGGGTTGACTTACCCATTGTCAGCTCCTTGGAGGCAGGGGCTCGGTTTGAGATTTCTTCTGTAACTCTCACAGTGCCTGCCTGGCCCTCACTGGCTTCTTAATGAGGAGTTGAGTGCCATGCCACAATCTTGCAGGATTTGCATCCTACAAGAAGGTGGTTATTCTAGAAGCAAATGCATCCTCGTGGTCAGTTTAACTGGCTAGTGACCCCACAAAGAGGCATAATCCCATTAAACCTCAGTTTTCCCATTTAAAAATGGGATCCCAGTATCTTTCTCATAGGGTCACTAGGGGTTTAAATAAGAATATTTATGTAAAGTGCCTAACAATGCCTGCTATAGAGCCATATATCACCACTACGAACAATATCAAAAGCTGCAATTTAATGAGTGAAGACCAGGTGCCTACCCTAAGTATTTTATGTAGATTATCTCATTTGATCTTGACAATGACTCTATCAGGAAGGTTCTTACAGAAATCAAACTGAAAATGGGAGAATGTCCAATAGCAGTGTCTTTTCGTGGAGCTGCAAAGCAACATGGGACTCATTTTCTAGAAATACCAGTTCCAGAGACACACTGAGAAAAGAAGAGTGAGAGACAGATGCCAGGAGGCATAGTCATTTTCTAATTCCAAGAGCCCTTTGTGAAGAGCAGCCTGAGAAAGCTACCTAGCAAGCACATGTCAAAGGACGCTTGGATCTTTGTAGGGCGGCAGCAAGGGTGGATAGATACATCGGGAAAATATGTCAGGAAATACTGTCAGGAAAGAATGAATGAAACATTTTCTGTATCATTTGGGAGATAATAAGGGAAGTTCAATTAGAGAAGACAGGGGCCCAGCCCAGGGAAGAAGGCCCATGTGGGGTGTGGGGCTGGGGTGGGGGCTGGGGGAGGAAACCTAAGGGGAGAATATCTGATGTCTAAGGACTGAGGCCCTAAAAACAATCTCCGAGGATGTAGGTTGAAGAATTAAAGTCCCCAGGACAAGAAATGAGGGCTCTAGGAGAGGGAGAATAAATACCCCAGCTATTCTGATTGTGCACTTGAATGGTTTGGGGAACGGATGTCAGGACTCTTCATAAATACATATTTTTAAACTATTTCATTGAGGCAAATACACTTAGAGAAAAATGCACAAATCATAAGCATACAGTTTGCTGAATTATCACAAAGCGAACACGCCCATGTAACCACCACCCAGGTCAAGAAATAGAACATTACCATCTTTATAAATATTTACTATTCATGATTTTCACATGCTTAGTTTCTTACATTTGTATCCTTCTAATGTAGACATTTAAAGTACATGTGGCCAGTTAGGATGTTTCATGCATAAAGTGAGAAAAAAGGGCTTGTTCTAAAAATGGGTTGGGAAAACACTTAAAATCCATAAAGTTCCATAAAAGTGATATACTAAAATCTGCATAAGTTATAATTAAAACCTGGAATAAGGGATAATTTTATGCACTTCCCAGATTCAATAGGGTACTGAAAAAATTGAGGTTCAAGGAATAATCCCCATTTTTTTTTTTAAAAAAAGGAAAATGTTGCTTAAAATCTTGAAGAAATTACAGCTTTTGGCACTGTCCCAAGGCATAGTGTGCTCAGCAACTATTTCTCAATAATGACAATGGTGATAAGTTACCTTTTTAATATAATACATGTGATCCCTGGTCCCCCTAAAGCAATAACCTGTGCAAAGAAATATGGCTTTTAGTTCTCTGAAGTTCCTGCTTGGTGCCTGAAGAGAGAGAATATTCTGTGTGTGTTAGTGGTGATGTGTTTTACACACCAATTAAAGCCGCCTTGCCCTTCACCTTTGTTCCTCCGCACAACCACAGTTCTGGGTTTTGCAGCAATAGAAGAACGAAAGAAAATAAGAGGCAAGATGATGAAGACAAGAAATAACAGAGAGGAAAATAAATGCTGACTTAAAGCCACTGCTTTGCTGCAAGGAATCCATAATACAAAGTAGCATAGCAATTAACCACACCTTTTATCAGGTCAGATTTCATTAGGTGCATACTTTTACTTTGGTGGATAGTCATTTGTGAGCTGAAGAAGGTTCTCCATGGCAGCATAAGACAGAAAAGCAAAAGCCATTTGCCAAGTGGGAAGTTACCTAACATTTATAGACTGTGATATCCTTAACAGATCTACTTGTAACTTTACAGAAGACAGAGTTGACATATCTGTAAATTTGATGATGAATAATAAATACAGTAACATTTTCCTGTTTGTGAGCACTAACTCAAGCCTGGTCTTAGGAACCTCCCAAATAATATCTGCTGTGCTACAAATATATTAATGATTTGTTCTGCCTTGATTTTTAGGTTGGCAGCAACAATTAGGAAGAGATGAGGCATCTATGTCATAACAATATGTGAATTGTACGGTTCGTCACATCCTCAGCAACAGCATTTAGCATTTGCCCATTGGGGTTAAAGTATAAATAGATGTTGAATTTGTATAGGCCTTTCTTGTTTGGTGTCTACTTTAGTTAGCAGATTACAATTTAGTATTTGATTTTGATTTAACCATTTGGCTTATATGAAAAATAATTCTTTAGGGCACTTTTATTAGAATATAGACTAGTCAAGTTAATTCTTTAGGAATAAGTGTCATGTGGGGCAAAGAAAACTGGGCTCCAGTTTCAGATTTACTGCTAATCAGCTATATGACCTGTGGCCATTTAACCTCTGGGCCTTAAAATTGGGTAGTGGTTAAAATTATGGGCTTTGGAGTCAAATAGAACTGATTCAAGGCTATTACTCAATCTCTAGGAGCCTCAGTTTTCTCATCTGCAAAATAGGACCACTAATAGTCTGACTTAACATAAGGTTGTTACGAGGACTAAATGGGACTATCCATGTAAAATGCCCAGCATACAGTTAGTGCTCAATAAATAATAAGGTTGGAATAACTGGTCACTATTTTCCTTTCCAGATCTGAAATGTTTTGATTCTGTGAATGATGGGGCTTCTGAAGTGTCTTTTAAGATTACATCCAGTTAGGAATTTCAGGTCCTTTGGAGGTGGCATACTGTAGCCAATTTTTGCGTCTGCATAGGCCCTTGGGCATTGGTGTATTTTAGTTACACACTTATTGAAAACCCTGACATCCCTTGAAAGGAAAGAGAAAGAAACCTGTTACCTTGTCAGAAGAGGAAAAACTATGTGGACTTGTCTAGCATGTTCCTTCAAGAGAAACTGCTTGCTTGAATTAATGGTTGGTGTCCTTGGTATCACCAATGCTGGGGCAAAGGAGCGTGGCTGGGCCTGGGAAGGAGGATGATCAAAGACACAAGACCAGTGTCCTTAGGAGGGGCTAACGAGGGTGGTAAATGAATCCTCCCATCAGCATCCTCTCTTGTGCAGTTTCCACGGCTATGGGTGTAGCCTGCAGTGGAGAGAAATCGCAGCAGGAGACCGGGCCATCCCCAAAGCCTGCCCGGTTCACCCCACGCATAACAAAAACATCCATCATCTTTCCAGGCCTTTATCATTGACAAATGTTTTACTAGCCGTGAGAAATAAACAGGAAAGAGGATACCTTGCTTGTTTTAAAGATGTGGAAAATTAGACCCAGAGAGGCTTAAGTAGAGGAATCAAATATTTAAGACCTAGCTTTCCTGACCTGTAGTTCCGTGCTTGTTTCTCATGCTATTTTGCCTTAGATGTAGAGTTGTGCACAGTCACGTAATTTCTCTTTCCTTCCTACTTATGTCTTTCTGAGCTTCAGCTTCTTCATTCATAAAATAGGACTCTCAATAATACTTTCTTCACTGGGTTTGTGAGTAAACTAAATTAGATAATGTGTATAGAGTGCTTCATGTAGTAGTAGCTACTAGTTGCTGCTGTTAGATGGCTGTAACTCTCCTACTACCAGGGAGGTTGCTAAATTTCTAGTATTGCTTTTTATTGTTTCCTCTAATGGAACCTCACGTTTTGAAAGATTTTTGTATATCAAATTGCATACATTAATAATTTTTCTTTTGTTATTATCAAATGCATTTAAGACTGCCAATTGGAGCTTCTGATCAGCAATTGCATCAATATTAAATTGATTTAATTCCAATGAAAGCAAAGAAATCTGATATTTAGAGAGCTTGTTTACTCTCATCTAAGTAAATGTACTTCCGTCAGGTCGCCTGAAGTGTCTAAAATGTTCTGCTGATCTCTAGCACTGTCTTTGCAGATTTTGGATACAGTTGGGCTTTCACTTTTCAATGAATAAGCCAAACCTTATAATTATAATCTGACTGAGTTGACATTTTGTGTGTGATCTAATTCAATTTTTGAATGTTACAATTTTTTCCATCATATCATGGGAAATTGGTGTGGTCCAGAAGAAATCAAAATGAATTAATCAAGAATGAAATTAAAGATGAATTTTTAACATGCTACCAGAAGTTATTGATTAACAGGCATGCTAATGTTTCAGAGACTACATTCTGATATATAAGAATCAAATTGTGTATTTTATTCATTGTCACTAAAGGCCAAGTTCAATTATAATTTTTTGGTTTTTGTTTTACCTTTCAAATTTTGTTTGATCCTATGACATTTTTATAATATTAGAGGGCAAAGAAAAAGAAAATTTTTAAGTATATAGAAATTAGATAACCAAATTTAATAGAAATGCAATTACATATAGAAATTTATAACCAAATTTAACTATTAAAAGGGCAAATTATAAAGGATGTTGAAAGACAACTTTATATAAACTCCTCTCTTATTATGACAAGATACGTTTCATAGAGAACAAGTCTTGAGTGTTTCAAACATTATTGGGCCAGTCTAAAATAACTTCATTGTGAGAACATTTTCCTTCTCTGTGTGCAGTCTAAGTGCATATTTTGTGCTCTTAGGAATAACTTTCCAAAGCTGTGTGAAGAATGTAGCAATAAAATCTAATAAGAATTATGGCTCATGACTTGAATGATGTCAGTACCCTTTTAATCCTCCCAAACATGAAAACGTTTTCTCCTTCTAAATAAGATTTAACTCCTTATTTCTAAGGAAATAGAGTTCTGCAATTCTACTAGCAAAATAAGAGTTAAAGGAAGATGTTTCTTTCCATTATTAAAGCTTATGCTTATCATTAAGATGACCACTTTAGACAAGTGTTTGAGACAATATTTTTGTGAATACATATTATTTTGTCCATTTTTTGCATACTATTTAACATCAGATGATCTCCAAGTTCAGTGTTCAAGTTACAATCTTTTGTTTTCTTTAAGCCAGTAGTTCTCAAACTTGAGCATGAATGAGGATCACCTGGAAAGCTTGTTAAAGCAGATTGCTGTATTCATTCTGACTTTCTGATTCAGGAGGCCACTGGTGGGGTGCAAGAATTTGCATTTCTAATAGGTTCCCAGATGATGCTGATGATACTAGTCTGAGGGTCACACTTTGAAAATAACTGTTTTAAGACATGTGATAAACAACCTTCTTATTTTGCAATTTAATTTGGTGGGCTTTAATTATTATGAGGCAAATAGTCCCCTTGGTTTAGAAGTAGCAGAGTTCAGTAAATTAGCTATAGCTTGTTTTTTTGGCCATACTAGATTTATTCCAAGTTAAAGAACTTCATACAGAAAAGCATAGTTGATGAAATGGTTTGATGCTTGAAGATGTCAGACTGTAGAATCTCTACGGGTAAGTGTGTGATTTCTTCAGTGACATCACATTTGCCTGCAGAGATTTTCCAGTCTGACACTCTGAAGTTGTATATAAGATGGAAAAAAGTTGTCTTCATTTTAGAGTGATCCTTCCAGTCCTGCTAGATTTTAAAACTATATTTATTCAAGGTTAAAATTGGATATGAAGTAGGCATTATAGTTGGGACTCAGATAGGTGAGTAAATGAGAATGGATACTCTCTAATTCTGCACATATCTCCATGGAGAATGACGGAAAAGGGGAAAAGTGAAGCTTCCCTAAGCCATAACCAATCTGATTTGTAACAGTGTTTTAGCCAAACCAAAAGCCTTGAGTTTCAAGAAATTTTATCTTATGCTAGACATTGCAGTTGGGTTTCCAGGGTCTTTCATTAATTTAGTTATGGCTAAGTAATAACAAGAGAGACGAGTAGAACAAGGTGATGTGCTTCTCACTTTTATCCTCCCCATCTGTCGTCTACCTAGTAACTGTCTTATGATAAATGCCGTCACCTGCTGCTAATCTCTAATGTGCTGGAATAATGCATAATATGCAATATTTACTTTAGGAGCTCAGTAATGTAATTTGTGAATATTGTGATATCATTAACTCTACAATGTTTTTTTTGTCAATGTCAACTATAAATTTATTTCAACATTTCCCTAGAACAGGGTCTTCATGTATTTTGTTCCCTGATGTATCCCAGCACATAGAATAGTTCTTAGCCTATATAGTAGGTGCTCAATAAACATTTATTATCGAATGGCCAGTAATTCACTTAGGATTTTTTCTGCACGTGCGTGTTTGCCATTAGAAAGGAGATATCAAATCACACATTTTGTTGCTATTACAGGGACATTTAATTTTGGACAAGATAAAAATCAGAGAACATTTAAATATGTAAAATCCATTTTAGTAATAAAGAATAGTCTTATAATAAAATACCTTATAGTGGAATTTTTTGTAATGCTTGGTTTAGGGATGGAATTAGCAATTTCCTTAGTGTCTAACCATGTTACATTATGCCTTCCAGGCATATAGTTGTATTTAAGATGATGCGGTTTTTAAAATATTTTAATACATAGAAGTTTTTTAAATCCCAGAGATTAAAAATTAAAGCAAAAACATTAATCTGAAAAGGCAAGAGAATACTGAAAACAGGGGGGCAATGGCTGACCCTGGATGGTCTGGATCTGTGCTGTTCAATACAGTAGCCACTTGCCACATGTAGCTATTTAAATTTAAAATTTAAAAAATAAAATTGAAAGTTAAATTTCTCAATTGTACAAGGCATACTTCAAGCGTTCAATAATCATAGTGGCTGGTGGATACCATGTTGAACAACACAGATACAGAACATTTCAGATAAGATTTTTAGTCCTGAGTTTTATCCAAATTTATGTAATAATGAATAACAAAATTAGGTTTTTATGTTTATACTACACAACACAGTGTCTTGATTATCTGTTAATCTGCCATATACACATCCTTGGACCTCAAGATAACTTTAAAAGCATCCTCTCAATTGCATGCTGACTTTTCTAAATAAACCATAAATACAAACTTAACATTAGATCTCTCATAAGTGTGTAGAGGATATAACAGGTGGCCCTGATCTCATGTAAGTGGAGCTAAAATAATGTGTTGAAATAATTGTGGCTTAGAAAGATAGAAAACATCTGGGCTTTAAGAGAGAACATGTCCATCCTTTTTGCTGATTTTTAAATTAGAGGGCTACATCATTCTGGGTTAAATAAAAAGAATGGGCTCATATTAGGAGCTCCATGATCTACAGTCTGTTCATCTAAGCTCCAAAGGATGGGACTAGCATGCCTTGGTTATGGAAGAAAAGGCTTCTAATACCATCATTCATTTTCTCTTCTTAAATCATGATATTTGTTTTATATGTACTTGCAGGACCTGGTTAACAGTATCACTTGTTCTCTTGAAGGATGATTGAATTTGTGAATGATGGAATCATAGTTGCCCTGTCCCCTCTTGTTTGTTTCTTTGCTCCATGGGGAAGGCATGAATGGAATAGAGCTTTGAGACAGCATCATCAGTTATAGGTTCATAACAAAATTGAGTGGAAAGTATAGAGAGTTCCCATATACCCCATCTCCACACATATACAACCTCCCTCACTACAGACATCTTGCACCACTTTGGTACATTTTTTATAATAGATGAACCCACATTGACACATCATTATTACCCAAATCCATGGTTTACATTAGAGTTTGTTCTTAGTATTCTATGTGTTTTGACAAATGTATAATAATATGCATTCATCATTGTAGTAACATACCAAATAGTTTCACTGCCTTAAAAATTTCTCTAACTTATGGAAACCATTGATCTTTAGTTTTGCCTTCTCCCAAATGCAATGCAGTTGGAATCATACTGTATATAGCCTTTTCAGATTGGTTTCTTAACTTAGTAATATATATTTGAGTTTCCTTCATGTCTTTTCATGACTTGATACCCCATTTCTTTTTGGTGCTAAATAATATTCCTTTGTCTGGATGTATCGCAGTTTATTTACCCTTTCACCTACTGAAAGACATCTTAGTCTCTTCCAACTTTTGGCAGTTACGAATAAAGCCACTGTAAATATCTGTGTGTAAGTTTTTGTGTGAGCATAAGTTTTCAATTTCCTTTGGGTAAATACCAAAGAGTCTGATTGCTGGATTGTATGGCTAGAGTATGTTTAGTTCTGTGAGAAACTGACGAACTGTTTTCCGAAGTGGGTGTACCATTTTGCATTCCCATCAGCAATGAATGAGAGTTGCTGTTGCTCCACATCTTCGCCAGATATTAGTGTTGTCAGTGTTCTTGACTTTGGCCATTCTAATAGATATATAGCCGTATCTCCTTGTTGATGACATATGATGTTGAACATCTTTCACATGCTACTTACCATATCTTCTTTGGTGACGTGTCTATTCAGGTCTTTTGCCTATTTTTTCATTAGTTTCATTTTCTTATTGTTGAGTTTTAAGAGTTTTTTGTGTATTTTGGATAATAGTCCTTTATCAGTTGTGTTTTTTGCAAATATTTTCTTCCAGTCTGTGGCTTATCTACTCAATCTGTTAACATCATCTTTCGCAGAGTAGAAGTTTTAAATTTTCATGAAGTCCAGCTTATCAATTATTTCTGTCATAGGTCATGTCTTTGTTGTTATATCTAAGAAGTCATTGACATACCCAAGGTCTTGTTGGTTTTCTCTTATGCTATCTTCTAGGAGTTTTATAGTTTCACATTTTATGTTTAGGTCTATGATCCATTTTGAATTAGATTCATATTTTTGCATGTGGATGTTCAGTAGCTCTAGCACCATTTCCTGAAAAGACTGTCTACTCCTTTGTCAAAGATCAGCTAATTATACTTATGTGGGTCTATATCTGGGCTCTCTATTATGTTCCATTGATCTTCTTGTCTATTCTTTCACCAATACCACACTGTCTTGACTACTCTAGTGGTATAGCAAGTCTTGAAGTTGGGTAGTGTCAGTTCTCTGATTTTGTTCTTCTCCTTCATCATTGAATTGGTATTCTGGATCTTTTACCTCTTCATATAAACTTTAGAATCAGTTTGTCAGTATTCACAAAATAACTTGCTGGGATTTTGATTGGGACTGCATTGAATATATAGATCAAGTTGAGAAGAACTGACATCTTGGCATCTTATCCATGAACATGGAATATCTCTCCATTTATATAGTTCTTCCTTGATATCTTTTATCAGAGTTTTGTAATTTTTTTTCAGATAGACCTTGTATACCTTTTGTTAGAGTTATAATAAGTATTTCTTTTTGGGGGGCTAATGTAAATGATGTTTTTAATTTCAAATTTCACTATCATTGCTTGTATATAGGAAAAAGATTGACCTTATATCTTGCAACCTTGCTATAATTGCTTATTATTTCCAGGAGTTTTTCTGTTGATTCTTTTGGATTTTCTGCATAGACGATCATGTCATCTGTGAAAAAAGATAGTTTTATTTCTTCTTTTCCAATCTGTGTACTCTATACATTTCATTTCCTTTTCTTATTTTATTGCTTAAGTTAGGACTTCCAGTATGGTGTTGAAAAGTTGTGGTGAGAGGGGACATTCTTGTCTTATTTCTGATCTTAGTGGGAAAGTTTTGAGTTTCTCACCATTAAGTATGATGTTAACTGGAGGTTTGTTATAAATATTCTTTATAAAGTTGAGGAAGTTACCCTCTATTCCTAGTTTGCTGAGAGGTTTGTTTTTTGTTTTGTTTTTTTTTTTTAAATCATGAATGGGTATTGAATTTTGTCAAATACTTTTTATGCATCTATTGATATAATGTTGTGATTTTTCTTCTTTTGTTGCTGATGTGCTAGATTACATTAATTAATTTTCTAAGGTTGAACCAGCCTGGGATAAATATCTTTTGGTCATGGTATATAAGTCTTTTTTTACATTGTTGGGTTTGATTTGCCAATATTTTGTGGAGTATTTTTGCATCTCTATTCATGAGAGGTATTGGTCTGTAGTTGTCCTTTCTTGTAATGTCTTTGTCTGGTTTTGGCATTAGAGTAAGGCTGGTCTCATGGGATGAATTAGGAAGAATTCCCTCTGCTTCTATTTTCTGCAAGAGATTATAAAGAATTGCTATAATTTCTTCCTTGAATATTTGGTAGAATGCATCATCCAGGCCTTTTGCTTTTTGTATTACAAGGTAATTAATTATTAATTCATTTTCATTAATAGATACAGGCTATTCAGATTGTCTGTTTCTTCTTGAGTGAGTTGTGACAGAGTGTGCCTTTCAAGGAATTGGTCCGTTTCAACTAGATTATCAAATTTATGGACATAGAGTTGTTCATAATGTTCCTTTATTATCCTTTTAAGACCCATAGTATCTGTAGTGATGTCCCCTTTTTCATTTCTGGTATTAGTGCTTATCTTTAAGGTATTAGTCTTTATATATATTTTAGTTAACCTCACTAGAGATTTATCAATTATATTATCTTTTCAAAGAACCAGCTTTTGGTTTTGTTGAATTCCTCTATTGATTTTCTGTTTTCAATTTAATTGATTTCTGCTCTAATTTTTATTTCTTTTCTTCTGCTTACTTTGGACTTAATTTGTTCTTTTTTTTCCCTAGTTTTTTTTAAGGTGGAAGCTTACATTATTGATTTTAGATCTTTCTTCTTTTCTAATACATGTATTAAATGCTATAAATTTCCCTCTATGCACTGCTTTCACTATATTCCAAAAATTCTTATAAGTTATGTTTTCATTTTCATTTAGTTCAGAATATTTTTGATTTCTCTTGAGATTTATTCTTTGACCCATAGGTTACCTAGAAATCTGTTTAATCTCCAAGTTTTTTTGGATTTTCTAGCTATCTTTCTGCTATTGATTTTTGCTTAATTCCATTGTGGCCTGAGAGTATTTATAGTATGATTTCTACCCTTTTCAATTTTTTAAGGTTTATTTTATGGCCCAGAAAGCATCTGTCTTGGTAAATGTTCCATGTGAGCTTGAGAAGGATGTGAAATCTGTTGTTGTTGGATGAAGTAATCTATGGATGTCAATTGTATTCAGTTGATTGATGGTGTTGTTGAGTTCAACTATGTCCTCACTGATTTTCTGCCTGTTGGATCTGTCCATTTCTGATAGAGGGCTGTTAAAGTCTCCAATTATAATATTGGATTCCTCTATTTCTCTTTGCATTTCTATTATTTTTTTCCTCACATAATTTGGCACTCTGTTTTTCAGGTGCACACATGTTAAGGATTGTTATGTCTTTTTGGAGGATCGACCCCTTTGTCATTATGTAATGCCCCTATTTATCTCTGATAACTTTTCTTGCTCTGAGGTCTGCTCTGTCTTAAATTAATATAGTTATTCCTGTTTTCTTTTTTAAATTTTCTGTTTTCTTTTTATTAGTGTTAGCATGGTGTATTTTTTGCCATACCTTTACTTTTAATCTATATGTATCTTTATATTTAAAGTGGGTTTCTTGTAGACTACATATAGTTGGGTCTTGTTCTTTATCCCACTCTGATAATCTCTATCATTTAATTGATATGTAGAGACCATTGATGGTTAAAGTGATTATTATTATAATTGAATATCTATCTTATTTGTTATTTTCTATTTGTTGCTCTTGCTCTTCATTCCCATTTTTGTCTTGCACACATTTTTCTGCTTTTTGTAGTTTTAATTGAGCATTTTATACAATTCTATTTTCTCCCCCCACCTTTTTTTAACCTTTTTTAGTGGTTGCCCCAGAGTTTATAATAGACATTTTCAACTAACCCAAGTCCAATTAACACTATAGTGATTCATGGGTAGTACAAATACTTTATAATAACAAAAAATTCCTAATTTCTCTGTTCTATCCCTGGTATCATTGCTGTTACTCATTTTACTTATACATAGGCATATATATATATGTGTGTGTGCACATATATTTAAATATGCAAGCATACATAATTGAATACATCATTGCTATTATTGTGAATAAACTTATGTGTTAAATCAGTTAAGAATAAGAAAAATAAAAGTTTTTATTTTTACCTTCACTTATTCAATCTCCAGTTCTCTTCCTTTCTTTATGTAGATCTGAGCTTCTGACTTATGTAACCTTACTTTGCTCTGAAGAACTTTTAACATTTCTTGCAAGGCAGGTCTACTGGCAACAAATTCCCTCAATTTTTGTCTAAGAAAATCTTTATTTCTCCTTTACTTTTGAAGAGTAATTTTATAGGGTACAGAATTCTAGGTTGGTGGTTTTGTTTCTCTCAACAATCTAAACATTTCACACCACTCTCTTCTTTCTTGCATGTTCTGAGGAGCAGTCAGTTATAATTCTTAGCTTTGCTCATCTATAGGTAAGGTGTAAGGGCCTCACTATGACTGGGTCCCCCTCAAGTTTTTAACTCTCAAACTTATTCACAATGATCTTCTAGCAATTGCAGTTCTGGTTTTCATACCCTGAAACTGGTTCCTGAGGAGGGAAGTTGTGATTCTCTATATTTTCCTGTCTGTTTCTATAATTTTGCAGGGCAAAAATGTCTTGTGACCTCACTCCTCTGAGGGATCTAAGAAGAGTTGTTGATTTTCAGTTTGTTCAACTTTTTACTTGTTGTTAGGACACAGTGGTGACTTCTAAGCTCCTAACATGCTGGAACTGAAACCAAAAGTCTAGATGTCTCTATTTTTTTTTTTTAATTTCAGCATATTACCAGGGATGTCTCTGTTTTTAAAGATGAGTCTGATGATTGGGTAGGTTTAGAGCTCTGTGGTTTTTAACCTTTAAAAAGCAATGCCATCTTATGCCAAAAAAATCTATGAATTTCTAAATTTATAAAAAAAATTGATAAAAGTTGGTCTGTTCTGCTTGATGTGTGTGTGTTGGTGAGTGAGGGACCCAGAGTTTTGTCCTCTCAGCCCTTCTCCTGTGGAAGCCCAGCTGCCTCTCTTTTGCCAATCACACTAGTCTCTTCAGGATGGGAAACCACCAAATTTTCTCTGTCAGGTCTTGGAGCCTGTGGTGTGAAAACTCTTGGTGCCTGGGGTGCCAACCAAGGGAAGGAGGAACAGTGCCCAGTGGCACACAGACTTCAGATATTTGCTCTACAATTGCCACTGGAAAGCGAAGAGGGCAGGAGGGCGATGCAGTAGGAATCGAGGGTGGAAATCTGTTTGCTGGCGAAAAGACTATTTTGCAACTTGCCTCCTTTAAATAATCCTGCTCGTGCAGGGTGTTATTTAGTTAACCCAGCCTAAGGGGATGTTTTAAAGGTGGAGGATTGCCCTGGTGATGAACAAATATGAGAAATAAACTTCCAGTGGGGCTGGGTTGCCTGCTGACTGTGATTTCCTGATGATCTATAACAATGGTTATTCACTAACAGCTGGCGCATGTCTCCCTCGGACAAAGCCACTGGGAAGCACAGGCGCTCTGATTGGTGAACCAGAACCGTTTCCCTGGTAACAGTTAACTAGCACGTGTTTTATTGTTTCCAACTGCTTTTCCTGGGGTATTTGCAGGTGGTGGGAGATGCTTTCTTAAAGAGGGGTCATAACCTCATGAACTTTGAGATGTTGCAACAAATTGGGGAACAAAACATTTTCTCTTTCAAATATATTAAGTAAATCTTATTACATAGCATTTTCAAGACAGATGTAGCCCAACGGTTTTTCTTTTTTGCCATTATTTCCAGATGTTATCAATTTTAAAGTCAGAGCTCCATTTTAAGATCAGAATCTATAGGAAGGTACTATTAGTGATATGTACAGCAGCAGAATATTTCCCCCTTTTGGGGATTGTGTTCTAGTTCTACATTTTGTTATAAAATGTGAGATCAAACCATAAAATGTCAATGTATTTTTAATTGGCCTTTTAATGGTTTGTATATTTCACCTCTTCATTAATTAACTCAAAGCTTTGCCTCTACTGATAGTTTTCTTTCTTATTTTTAATGCAACAGAAAATTTATGGTGTTCCTATAAAATGCAAAACTAAATAAGGATTGATTATGTTAGAATTTCCTTCTATATTTATTCAACATATTTTTGAAACGATTGGTTAATTTCCAGATGGACAGCTCCCTCTTCTGTCTGGTTTGCAGAATTCACATCTTTTGAAAGCAAAAATGAAAAATGCAGTATGCATCACAAAATTCTCTATCTTGGCTGGAGGCTGAATATAGTTACTATCTGTAGAATCACAAGTTCATGTACTAAAATATAAAGGGTGCTTCCATTGTAGTAATTTGTTTTAAAATAAACTTGCCTATCCCGCTATAAATGCTGGCTAAAAGAAAATGAAAACATTCCTTTAAGTTAATATTGAACTTTATCTGCAGACATCCCTGATAAAAATACAGATCTGATCAATCAGTTGAGTGAACTCTGTTTGAAACACCTGGACTTTGGTCAAACGAGCATTTGCCACATGATTTGCACTGCATTCGAACAATAATGCAACTCAAGTCCTCTCTTTAGCTTGATTTGCAAGGCCTTTTCTGGTAAGTGTTCTTGATGGGTTTGCAAACATGTACCTACCTATAAATTAGATCTGTGGCATTCAAATACTCTTCTCCAGGAACTCAGAATTTTAAAAAGGCTTTTTAAAAAATTTCTTTATAAAATATTTTCCCTTTGTTTCCTTGGGTCCAATTCAGTCACTACAGCAAGAGTTAGGGTTATGCTCTGAAGGTGACACAAAAAGATCCACAACCTACAATCATAACCATAGAATCAAAAGAACTAGTAAGAATATTTATCAGAGCAAAGGTACTTACGTACAGCTCGTGTTTCTAGAGACACAATGAAGTGATAAATTTTGACTGTGAAGAGGAGGATGTGGATTAACTCAAACTCACCCTTCCCATTTTCCTCAGTGGCCGGGGGGTGGGGATTATGCAACCCTAATTATGTGAATATTATGAAATGAGCGGCATTCACAATTCTCCACCTTGCTGCTGTTGAGGTGGGCACACCTCAGGGCCCTCTAGAAGAGAAACATTTTACCTCACGTGTTTCTGTTGGTACTGCGTCATTGTATTCTTTCTTTTTAGTTTTGTTAGAGGGCTACAAATGATATTTTTATATCAAGGAAAATTTGAATATAGTGGAATGAGAATCAGAAGACTATTCACTGTCAAAATTTGGAGACTTAAGCACACATTTATACGTTTAAAATTACTTTCTTCACATAGGTGAAATAACCAAGTCATAAAGGATTAGATAATAAATCTTATGTGGAATGAGGAATTGTTGGAAACTACAGACTGTTGCACACCCAATTCAACCTCTCCTTTCATAGACAAAACAGTAAGCCCAGAAGGGCAGTTGTCTTGTTCAGGGTCCTGCAGCTAGCTGGGCACAGAGCTGGGTTTTCTGGCTCCTATTCAAGTGCTCTTTTGCCCAGGCCACACTCTGCACGGTACTTAAGGAGTTCGTCCCTAAGGTACTTGGCTGTGGCTCTACGAATATGGATTCTGTCATTTATTTCCTTCTCCAAGTGGACATACTTTGGCTCCCATTTCCCAGATTTATATCCCAGTGACTTACTAGCTGAGTGACTTTGGGCTAGCTAATCAACCTCTCTGTGCTTCAGTTTTCACTTCCATGAAATAAGGATAAAAACAGTGCATTGCTCAGAGAATTAAGATCAATGTGTGTGTAGTACAGTGCCTGGCACATAGTAAGCACTCAACAAATCTTAGATATTATTTTTATTATTGTAATTTTCTACCTTTCTTTCTCCAGCATGCTCTGTGGTCTTAATTTATTCTGTAACATGCAGTAATCACATTCTGAAACAACTGAAGCTTGTATATCCCTGTTCACAGCAGCATTATTCACAATAACCAAAAGATGGAAGCAACCCAAGTGTCCAGTGATTGCTGAATGGATAAGCAGAATGTGGAACAGTGTTTATACATACAATGGAATATTATTCAACCTTAAAAAGAAGAGAAATTCTGATACATGCTACAATATGGATGAACTTTGAAAACATTATGCTAAGTGAAAAAAGCCAGTCATAAAAAGACAAATACTGTATGATTCCACTTATATGAGGTATCTAGAGTAGTCAAATTCATAAAGACAGACAGTAGAATGGTGGTTTCCAGGGCTGGGAAGAGAGTTGTTTAAGGAGTATAGAGTTTTGGTTTTCCAATATCAAAAGAGTCCTAAGGATTAGTTACATTTAAAAATGGTTAAGATGATAAGGTGTATGTTATGTGTATTTTACTAAGTTAACAATGAAAACAAAACAAAAGCAACTGAAGGGCTTAGTGCAATCAGAGCATATTAGTTATATTAATTAGCTCTGGACGTTTTGACTTTGTGATAGGAGCTGAGTACACGCTTGCAGGGCTCACACATCGTATCTGTTTTAGTTCTTCTTCGGGGATTGCTGACTTCCTGCCAGAGATGGACTTAATTTCCAGGGCCTTATAGTTTATGAACTTGGATGAAATTACAGAAGCACACTTTCCCCTCAGAGACTCCTCTAAAAATGTAAAGAAACCCCTCAGAGACTCCTCAAAAAATGAAAACACATGAGAAGCAAATTTGACTCAGCAAGTTTACCATTAACAAAACCTCCTTTGTGGGTGGGGTGGGGTGGGGGTGGGGGTGGTGTAAGCTATTAGAAAGAAGCTTAGAAACTTCTCTATTGAACAAAGCAAGCAAATAGGCAGAGAGAGAGAAAGGGAGAAGAAAACTGCATTTTGATTTAGGATTTTTTTTAAAACATTCTGTTTAATTATCATTATTGTCTGCAGAGATGATCAAAAGCATCATACATTTCCAGGATAAAAATCAAGCACAATTGGAGAATCAATGGTTTACATTAAATTGGCACTTGATAATTTCTTACAATAATCTGATATAAGAGCTGTATCCCTTTTATTTCAATTCAAGAATTCCTTTTATCTTTTATTCAATGTTCAATATCCTTTTCTATTTTAACCCAATAACATTTGCTGAATACTATGTGGTGAAGGTTCTGTGTCTCAGAGGAAACAGCTGGGTTAGGGTTTTAAAAAAAAGTTTTAAAAGGAGGTAAATACTTCAAAACTTTAAAAGAAATTTTTGTGAAATGTTCAAAGTACTTAAATATACTAGAAATCATAACAAATGGTCACTCTTCCAAATAACATTCCCTTCAGGATCATGGGATTTATATAAACTAAATTGCAAAAGAAAATTCTTCAGCTATAGTGCAGGGAGAATGTTGTCTTTTCAGGCACGCCAGTAGGGAACAATCACTGCACCAGTGGATAGGTTTGCTCAAACCAGAGTCAAATAGAGACAGGAGATTTTCTTTTATCAACTTCTCAAAAATAGCAGCGGACACGCTTAGTAACAGGACGGGATTAAAGTCGAAGTCTGTCATTTTAAAAGTGCCACATTTTAATTTTACTTTGTCTTTTTGAAATAATCAGGCGTTTTGCTTTCAATGTTTTGTGTATAAGTTAAACATTGAAATGTAATTATTAGCTTATGCAGGGGTACCACCCCAATCTTACTTTCAGCATCATCTTAATAAAAAGCCAGGGTTTATGAATCCACAGGCTTTTTATTAGAATCCCAGGAGGTCAATAACAATCTTGAAATCACACAATATGCATAAAGGAAAACATCAGACTTACCAAGAAATACAGCTGTGGCAGTGCACGACGAAAGGCACATTTTGGTGACATTCAATTTCCTGCGTTTCAGCATCTGAAGGCTTTAGACATAGGTGAAAAAAAAGGGGGGATTTTTATTATTAAGAGCTATGGAAGGTGATAAACAGGCCTGACAAACACATCTAAGCACAACCAAGCATTTCATAATAGAAACATTTCCCTTTTCATTCTGAATATTTCTAGTTGAATAAGTACCCACCACCCCAAGGATTCTTAATAAAAACATCTTAGCCTTTTGAGAGGTAGACACCATTAAGTTCATTTTGAAATGCTCACATTTAGCCAAAAGTGAACCTTTCTTTGGTGGTTTTTGAATCCTTTTCAAGTCTTGAAACCTTAGAGAGAAACCAAAGAGAAAGAGATCAGATCGTGGCCTACCTCTTTCAGCCCTTGAGAATTCCCTTTCCAAGTAGTTTCTTAAATAGTGAGGCTGCGTCAGAAGCCCCAGTTCTTCTCCTTGGAAGTTAGTAAATCAGCAGAAAGACAGACAATAATGACACATGAAATCTAAGTTTTGTGTAGGAAACAGACTGGCAGTCTACACTTTGTTATTCACTTGATAGACAGAGCCATTTTGACAGCCCTAACCTTGGAAACCACAGGTCCTGCTGAGCTCAGCAGGAGTCAAACGCTGAGTACCATCTGTCAAAGCTTTATTTTTCCCCCTCCTTATCCACGCCTTCACTATAAGATGCTAACAAGAGCTGCCGAATGAAAGTCGCTAACTACAGTTAAACTTGTGTGCATTATCACACTAATGTCGGGGTGAGAAATTCACTCCAGGAATCTACCAAATTTGAGTGAACTAAGTTGGGTATTCTATGTCCTTTCTTAGTGCTTATCAACAGAGCAAAGTGTGGGTCGAGGAACTCCATAAATCACACTCCAAACAACTAATACTCCAAAATTAGGAAATTGCACATCATTTTGTTGGTTTTGCCAACTCTGTAGCTGGTTTTGCCAAATCTGTAGCTACTATGATGAATGGTTTGAAAAGTTCTCAACTCTAAGGATTTTTTTTCTTGATGGGATTTAATTAAATGTACAAAAACAACAAATTCCCTTTTTTTCTAAAAAGTAGTGATTTTGATGGGTTAAACTCATGCTTTATAAAAGAGGTCTCATTCAAAACAAGCACTTGCTCTCTCTCTCTCTGGCATAATCAATTCTAAAAACTTAACAGGCCTAATCATAATAAAATCAATTAAATCAAGTGTGGTATAGCTCATGCTGCACTTGGGCAGAAGACAGTACATCAGAAACATAAAGGAGCTTGGAAGGGCATTGCTTTCCATTAAGTGCTACCAAAATGCTTCAAAGTTTTTTGAAGTACAAATTTATTTTGCTTGCATTTTAAATTTTTGTATATTAAAAGAGCAGTTTTAGATATCTATTTAAAATCCTTAAATTTAGAATATCATTTCTAGCACATAATTCATTCAAAAGTTTAGATAACGTTTCCATAAACACAGAATCAGTATTTTAGAGTTCAAAAGTTGAGGAAACTGAGGTCTTTTTAGCAGAATTATTCCAAATTTTAATTTTTGGTTCTTCTTCTTGAAATAGTAATGCATTTCATTCTTTTTTAAAATCTTTTTTCCAATTCTTCCAAATGCTGAAAAATAAAGATGCCATGAGAATAATACTATATATACTATACTATAGCAAGCAATTATTTATTGTTTAATGGTTAATTAAATTGTCATGAAGTATTTTTAAATTAATCAATGATTGTATTCATACAACTGTGTACTTTTTTACCTTGCAATGTCAAAACGAGGTAAATATAATAATAGTTTCTAATATTATAAGGTTGGATTTTGTCCATCAGTTTTGCAAGACACTTCAGCTGTATATATTTTTGTGAACATATGCATGAATGCATTTGAAAGAAGTCTGAATAGGTAATATTTGAGTTGAGGCTTTGTCCCTTCTCTGAGCTTCCCTCACCTGCCCTTTGTCCTAGGAGGGGCTGAGGAAGGAAGCTGCCTTTGCTGGCAGACAGAGTCCCTCCTCAGAAACGCTTCTTCCACCGGTGTGCTGACGCCCGCCTGAAATTCCCTCTCTTGGGGCAGGACACAACTTTCACTGCATTGAGAGAGAAGATTCAAAGGCAGATGCCCCAGGGAGGAGCATGTGAATCTAAATTAATCTTGCTGACAGTTACTTTGAGAGCAAAGAAGAGCAGGAGGGAAGGCACCTTCAGATGGGGAGACGGGATGTAGAGACAGGAGGCAAAGTTGGGCTTCTCCAGGGTTTTACCTGAGCAGGGCCACTCAGTGTCTGTACAGTAACCTTTCTTTTGCATCATGCATGTGTAGTCCTTCTTGATTCCCCTTGTTATGCTGTTAATTTTCACAGTCTCATAATCTCAGAGTTAGAGGGATGTTAAGTGTCATTTAGTTCAACCCTTCATTAGAGATGAAGAAACTGAGACCCAGACAAATCTGCTCTGTGGTTTATCCAAACCTTGGGTAAAAAAAACCAACTCTGTTCTAATGGAGTATGGCTATATTTAAATCCTTCCAGAGAAGTTGTTCCTGTAATTTAACTTCTTAGTCTCACTGGGCAAGCAACACCAACAATGCACAACCCCATTGTACAGATGGGCAGGTAAAGCCTGAGAAACGACATTAACAGGTTCTGACCCCATGTCTCCTGATTCCTGGGCCAGGTATTGTGGGCAGAACTATCCTACCTTAAAAATGCAACACAGAGTTTTGTTGCTTGGAATGTGTGTACCAAAAATGATGTTGCTTCAGTGCTATTTGAACATGCTACCTGAGACTGCGCTCTTTCACATGGCAAAAGGCTTTGTGTGGTGTCCGTCTGTAAGGGCCACCACAATCAGAGCTGTTTCTGTCCCCAACTTGACAAAAAAGTAGAGCTTTTTCCTCCTCCCAACCCCAGTGCTCCAGTTTAGTTTCTGTCTTTCTCTGTAACCTTTATACAGAACCATACAGGTGTAAGAGCCAATATTTGGTTTAATGCTTGTAAGAAAACTGCAAGGTAGATACTATTGCCATTATTGTCTTTGTTTCACAAAAGCAGCCGCTGAGGTTCAAAGAGGCTAACTGCTGCGTCTCCTTATCCATAAGATGGGGATGACAATATCACTGACCTCAGAGGATTTCACGAGCAATGCTGATGAAGACTTTAGCACAGTGCTGGGTACAGAGCAAGGGCTCAGTAATTGTTCTGGTTTGCAATTATCCATAGAGTTCAGAGCTAGATTTAGGTCTCATGGTTACTATGTTAGTTTTCATTTCCTGTTAATAATATTTATTTTCTTTTAAGGAAATAATCAAAACAATAATTACTAAAAATTTAGAATGTACTATAATTTTATAACCTGCTTTTCCTCTTGACATTATACCAGAAATTTCATGTGGCTGCCAATTCTTGGTGAATATCATTTTAAAGGAGTAAATGTTTCATAATTTAATTAGCCATAGCCTGATAAGAGTATTTTAGTTGTTTTCAATTTTTCTCCATTATAAATAATACTCTAGTGACCATTTTAGTACATACAACATTTTCTTCTTTGGGCATATTTTCTTAGGTTACTTTTTTAGAAATTAAATTGCAAATTAAATTAGAACTTGTATATTGTTGTAATATTTGCTACTTACTGCTAAATCATGGCCTTACTTTTCTGGTATTTATTTTATTAGCCTTATTTTATAAATGTCCCTTGTTTTATTGGGCTTCCAACCTGTTTTTTAAAGACGTAATTTGTTCAAAGGCATGGGGGTGAGTAATGGCAGAACCAAGGCTTGAAGTCCTCTTTCTACCATACCAATGATGCCAAAGGGAAAAATTCTCAAGGTCCAGGTGTAGAAGAGCCAGCTATGCCTTGGGGACCAGCAGAAAGGGCAGAAGTCTAGGAGTTGGGAGCTCTGAGTTCGAATCTTGTTACTACTAATCATCTATTGTTTGACCTTGGTCGTTTCAACTATAATATAGGTCCATTGATTCTTGCTTATATTTCCTGGGAGGTTTGAGGCTTAGATAATGCACCAGAGTGCTCTTAGAGCCGTGTAAATCCCTGCATTGGAGCAGGGCAGAGTCTGCTCTCTGAATCCTCAGCACTGAGCTGCTCTAAGAAGCTGTAGTGTAGAGCTTCCCAGACTTGAATCTGCATATGAATCATCTAGGGATCTTGTTAAATTCTGTTTCATTAGGTTTGGGGTGGGCCTGAGATTTTGCATTTTTAACAAGCTCCCAGGTAATCCTGATGATAATGCTGGTCCATGGACCACACTTTGAGAAGCAGCCACTCCGAGTACCAGTGATCATTCATTTGCACGGGTGACTGTCCCCATGGTGCAGAGCACCCTATGCGTGAAGCAATTTTAATAAGTGGATAAACGGTGGGGATTAATAATAGTTGGCCAGATGCTCCTGAAATAGTGTCCAATATGCCACAGCACGTGAATATTTTGACTTGTCTGTGGAGGAAGTATTATCTTCCTCTTTGATGCTGGAAGTTCCTCTGAACCTGGGAATGTCCCCTTTCTTGAGATGTGGCAGGAAGTGGAAAGTAGTCACCTGGAATAATAGAGTAGTGTGGAAAAGCCTTAGACTTTTATTATTGTCATTTCCCTTATCTGAACGCAAACCCGTGAATGACCTTTCCCATCCTTGTTTTATATTGTCAGAGATTCTGACCAAGTTCCCTTAAAAGCTGACCAAGAAAATTTGCTAGCAGCACAGTAGAAGCCATAGTGCTTTGTTACAAATCTTTCCAAACATCTGCTACATGAAAAGAAGTAAGATCCTGCAAAGGCTGAGGGCAAGAGGGCAACTTGGAAGTGGGATGTCCCTGCACAGCTTCCTTGAGGCCCTTTTTCTGCGTGCAGGCAGCCCCACGAGGCTCCAGCACCTGTTCCTACATATTCCTGCTGGCTTCTGTTGTTTGCAATTGCTGTCAAAGGCGTCCCAGGAGAGGGCTGGGACAAGCCTTGTCAGGGAACAAGAAAAGCCGGGAGTGTGGCGGTTGGCCTCACAAATGTGAGGATGTTCACTGTCCCAGTAGGGACTCTCATTTCCCTTTCACGTTACCATGAGCCTGATGTCAAAAGGAAACCCTTTGAGTGTAGGTACTGTAGCAGCAACAGTCTTTTGCAACTCAGGTGACATCAATAGCCTAGTTTCATTTTTCTAAAACTGAAATGCCATGAGTAGGACTTGGAGGTACACAACCATCTGGTCCTGAGGAGTTACTGCCTAGAGAGTTGGACGGTACCTTTCTAAGAGGAAAGGAAAAATCCTAGGTTGAGAGTAGTTGAAAAGCAGTGTGTCTGTGCATTAGCCTGAGCCTTGAAAGATTAGCCTAGATTTCAAGGAAATAGTTGAAGGGAGAATATGATAAATGTCCTTTTATTAATATTTTTGCTCTGAAAAGCAAAAATATCGGTAGAATTGCTACACACGGTTACTTCAACTTGATAGTGCAAGTGGCTCTTCCTTAAATGTCATTATAAAAGCCTGTCACACATTTTAGGATGTGTGAATTGTTTTTAATAAAGACATGGCTTTCAACATTTTTTTTTATTTGTTTTATTACATGTGGTAGGGAAGTCGGATTCTTTTGTCTCAATTTAAAAGTTTTTCTTCTTGCTTATTGATCATCAAAATCTCAGTTTAAAATTTAAAGGTCAGAAAAATAGCTTCTGAAATACAGAGAACTACTTTACAGGGGATGCTTAGCCAGCAGATCTTATGTGATTAAAAGTTAACTCAATAAAAGATGCATTTTTGATATGCTGAAAAGATAGTGTTTGCAATTAAGTCCCTGTCTTTCTTTGGCATGAACACCCCTTCATCCCAATGGCTTTAGAACAAAATGAAGTTACAGTCTGGGTTTCAGAATAAAGTTATTTATCAAAAACATAATCACTATTCGGGTCCTGAATTTTCTTCACTCAAAACATTAATATTATTGACCTAATTGAGTTTTGATTGTTATAAAAGTTGTTTGAGCTGCTCAGGTTTTTTGAAGCCTTTTAAAATCTAAATAGGAAAATAATTATGTAAGCTTATTTGCTTTTTTAATGGAATACAATTTATATTAGGAACTATATTCACAGTGAATCTGCTTTAAGTAGGAAGCAAAAGGTCTGTCTGAAATGTTCTTCTTTTGACCAAGTATAATAGTTAGGTTTTGTCTGAAATGATATTTATTAATTCTTTTGATCCATTTAAGGTTCTGTGTATATTTTAAAATAGAATAATTGCTCACAGAGACAATTATGTTACCAGAAAACTATAAAATGATGTTTTGAACATTAAAATCAGGTCTTTTGGCTACCAAATAAATTACCATTATTTTCCTTTGAGGTTTTTAATCCTGCTGTACTCCTTATTAGAAATATGGTCTTTTAATGTAAATTGCAAATATGTGATTTTACAATGGCTAATTAATGTAACAAGCATTTAAAAGGTGTTTTTCCAAACTGTATGATTCACAAGTAAAGAAATCTGATTTTCAAAGTGTTTGGTTTTAGGTATTGTAGAATTTTAGAAAAGATCCATAATGCAAAATTTAGAAAAAAGATATCTGGTCTTTAGCTAGAAGGAAACAGCTGAAAATGCTTAGAATTAAAGCTGTCTACCTTAGGACAGGTGTGTTTTCACCGACACATAGAGAAATGTCTTCTGCCAGAGGAAATTCCAGCAAGTGTTTTGCAAGGCCTTTCACAAAAGACATTGTCCTGCCTTGCCTGTTCAGCGGGAGACACCTCTGCTAGCTGGGTTCTTACCCTGACAGTCTGACTTAGCAGTGAATGGAGGAACTCTCCGATCTTAGGATAGTGAGAGGTGTTGTCAGAGGGGAGGAAGAACTGCTGTTCTCATAAAGGAACGTAAATTACAAGTCTTTCTTTCAGTCTCACCCTTTTTAAAGTCAGTAGTGGGATATTATTAATAACTCCAAAGAAGGACCTATCACTTCAGGGAAGGAACTGGGGCTGCGGCATGGTGAACTACCTCCTAACATCCAGTTTGTCCATAAGTTGTAACACGAGAGAGACTGCTAGACAGAAGCCTGACTCTTGGGGAGAGGGGCTTTCTGGCGCTGAGTGCCCGTAAAGGGACAGCTCCTCTACACGGACAGCTGCTTTACACAGACAACCAGACAATCTTCAAATGAGCTTTTAAATTCTATTGTGGAGGGGCTCTGAAAATGTTTCACTAGAGAAAAATTTGCCTAAAGATAAACTCTAGCATGAACTGCTTAAACCAAATTGAGTTTTTTAGGTAACAGTAAAAATAATTATGACATTGCACTTCCTAATCTTGTTTTTTTTTGACATTCTGAAAGCATACATATTCATTCGTAAGCTCATGCAGTAATTGACTTAACAGAAACCTTGTAACATGTTCTGTCAGAGTGAAAGGCTGTTTCATGATATTTATTCAGCCTATAGAATGGATTTTTCCCAAACAATATCCTTTTTGGCAATGTGTGTATTGTTTATGTGTGTACGCTTTATGGGACTAAGCACTTCTGGATCATTTTTCATGCCAGACAACTAAGGAAGCTAATAGAGGTATGGCATGATTAAATTTATAGGTCACGAGATAAATTTACATGGAGAGCCAAGTTTCCAGCTTCAAGCGAATGACTTATCTGTAATTTGATGCAAGTAAAATGACTGACCTTTCAAATGTTTGTTGGGCTTCAAGTGTCTGGAACAATCAATATGTACATTATTGTTTATATTTTATGCTCCTGATCCCATTAATGTATGCCCATGGAGTGCTGGGACACCATTAGTTTCTGATACTTCTGAAGCATTGGGTGGCATTTATCAAACAGAAAGGCAGCGCATATTGACTTGTGACAGTCTTGATTTCTAGAGCTCAATGTTTCACGAACTGCTTATCCAGTTTTGGTAAACAAGACTTTTATTGCTCCAAAGCCTCCTCAATTAAATAATAATGAACTAACTTGTTTAAAAAGAATTTTTAACTTGCAGACTCATTAGTTTCTCCATTGTGACTGTCAGAAGACATGTTCTTAGGCAGGGAGGTCAGAGAAGTGTGGTGGAATGAAATGATCTCTGGGTGTGGGAATTGGCAAAATGACCGAGTCTGTTTCTAACTGTGTGGCCAAGGACAGGTCTTTTAATGTTCCCAAACCTCTGGTTCCCCAGTTGTGAAGGAGGTGAGGTGGCCCAGATCACCAAGATCCCTTCCAGCTTGGACATCAATGGATAATGGAATAGCAATAGGCAAACGTGAGCAGCAGCGCAGCCCTACCACTAAGTACAACACTGAGAAATGGGGAAATCCTTTAACCAGTCTACCTCCCTGTGGATAAGGAAATAAGGGAAATGCGCATTCCTTCTTATTGCCTAGAGTACACTGGGCTCATTTTGGGTGTCTGGGAGAGATATTTGTGAAGCATGCACACATACACATGCACACACACAGACTATACATAGGCTCCTCTTTTTTTTTCTATCTCCCATTCCACACACCTCATCACCATTTCACCCGAAAGGGCTCAAAGTAAAAAGTGCCACCTGTTATTGGGGTGGAACAGGAATTCTGAGTTGTTCATTGAAGAGATAGGGAACAGTTACCCACTTCTGTATTAATTAACTCTCTATTTCTAGGGCTTTATTATTGGAAAGTCTAATGACTTTAACCATCCACAGTCCAATTAGAAAATCATGAATTGATGAATTGGTTTCTAAATTCTCTGTGTTATTGACAAGTTGCTGCATCACTGAAGCTATACGACATGTCATCCATTATTAACTTTGATGGCCTTAAAAAAGATAAATTAGATCTTTTAAGCTGAAATCAGTTCTCACAAAGGCTGCCTTTCTAAAGTGCACACGGTCTCAATTTTTCTGAATTTCAGCCCACTTATTTGTTTGAGTTTATTCTTGTTTCACTTAGATTTTATTGATTGTTTCATAAACATTAACTGATGGCAAAAGCTTCTTAATATGAGCAGATAATAGATAATCAATTTGTAATGCAGTTTAAGTGATAAAATACTTTTGCCAGGAATATATAATCTACCATAAGGGCAGGAAATGCCTTCATTAAAAAATTAAAATATACAATGAAAATTTTTGAAAGGAAATATGTCTTTTCAATGTATAAAAAGTTAAGTTTACTCTTAAGACAATAGCAATAGATAACAATAAATAAATATGCTATTTCTAAGGCACATTTAAAATATAAACATATACATTTAGAAACAAATTAGTTTTCTTTGAGCACTTGTAGTTTGCACTAGGATAAGAGTAAAAAGCAATAATAATAAATACAATTCAAAACAATGTTCAAAATTTGAACTCAATAATTGATTTATTACAGAGGCAAAATGTTCTTACCTTGGCTTCTGCAAAACTCCTTATTCTTACTATTATTTACTTCTTCAACCTAAAACAACAGTCTTTTGTTTTATAATCAGAATCTTATTTTTCTAACATTGTAAGTATGAATTTACCATTAATGGCTCCAGTATCTGATGTAACACAAAATGTGTTGGGGGAAAATGACTTAAGCAAGTTTTTAATACTTCAAATTGGTCCCGCCCTTTATCCCACAATCCCTTTTGTGTGTCTCATTATTGATCAGAATTACGCTGGTTTTTAAGTCCAGGAATTACCCGGGCAATGTTTTATTTGACTATTTATCTCTTTACCAAAGTTGTTACCATCTTTGACCTTTTGAAAATGTTTATAATGAGGTACTTGCTGTTAACTGCACACAGGAAGGAGTGAAGAGCATCCTCCACTCCAGTAGGAGCTCATATTTTCCAGAAGATAAGATTTTCTTGTAAAGTCCAAGTCTTAGAGGAGATAGGTTTTGGTTTTGGTTTTTTTTTTTTTTTTTTTACTTTTACATAGTAGTGTATTTAATAGCTTGAGAAGATTACTATTTTCTGATTAGAAGACCCATTAATAGGACTAAGAAAGAAAGGATATGGCTTTAAATAAAGTATATTGTAGCTCTACTGGCCTAGATCCATTTTTCATCTCTACTGGAAATGCAAGAATAGAAATATAAAATTGTAGGACTGAAAAGGGCCTTAAAGATCATATGATCATATCAACAGATGCAGAAAAGTCTCTTAATTAATGTCATACACTCTTTTGTGTACTTATAGAAAGCACCTGTTAATTCATTTAGCCCCCAAAACAGCCCTATGAGGCATGTAGTATTATTTCCATTTTCTAGGCAAGGAAACTGAGGCACAAAGAGGTGATGCAACTCCCCTATGGCTGATTAGTATCAGAGCCAGGATATGAACCCAGGTGGTCTGGCCCCAGTAGACAAGGCTCATTTGTCCTTCATAACCCCACCCCTGGTCACTGCATAACCCCACCCCTGGTCACTGCCTAGCTTAACACCCTATTTGAGAGCAGGAGAGCTCTCCTTGAGAGCAGGAACTCTCTTATTCACTGCTGTTTCCACCCAGGTCTGGAATAATCGTGCATGGAATGGTTTCTCAATAGATCCTGAATGAATGAGTGAATTTAAGAAAATGTAGCAGAGACAGCGAGAATGGAAGAGGCTGTTGGGCTGGGGGCTGGTGCTCTAGAGAATATGGTGGGGAAATCCTCTTAGCAGCAGAAACCAGGCTGATGAGAGTGGGAAGATGTAAGCCGGGGCATCAATGGTGAGGTCAATTTTCAAGCAGGTTGACAGTAAGGAAAGCAGAGGCATGAGAAATAGCAATTGTGGTTTCATGCTTTCTTTAGAAAACCTAATAGGACCCTTCCTCCCTTGCAATTTAAGAATGCCTCCTTGCTGCTCTTTGATGATTATTGCTATGTGAAGACCCATCTCTGTCATTTTCCCAACTATTTGATCTGCTTGAAAACTGAAGTAATGGTTTGACCACAGAATTATCATCTGTCTTGACGCATTTTACCAAAGGTGCACTCCTGGCCAGTCATTTCCCCAGGTCATTCTTGGGGGAGCAGGCCTTCCTTCATCAATGCCTGTGGAGCCAGAAAGTCTATAAAATACCAGCAACTTGCCTTTGAATCCCAGGAAACACATTATCTGTTCTTTTCTACACCCTCTTTGAAGCTTTCCAGGGTGTTACAATTATAATTTCTTTTCTGGGACATTGAAAGAAACAGTGTCAAAACATGCATGGCTCTGAACCATCCCACTGTGGTCTGTGCCCTGCATAGCTAAACAGGGATGTTTCCATTACACAGCTCTGCTTCCTTGTCCTCTACCCACCCCCCACCATAGCATTTACTACCATTCAAAGGAGGGTGATGCCAGAAATTTCACATTTAAAAGCTACGCCTCTTAAAGGTGGTTTTAATTCAACCAAAGAAGTCAGTAATGCTAGAAGACCTATACTGTTGACAACTTGAGGCAAGTAAATTCAGCATTCTGCTATTCTAATAGCAGTAGCAGCAAATGACTTGGAAATGTATAGCATGAATGTACTCACTAGGTATCTTCTCTTTCTGAGTCCTCAGAATTGATCTTCCAGTTTCAAAGTGTCCCTGAACCCCTAAGTTACCTCTGCCTCTGGTTTCTCTAATTAGGTGCTGGTAAGAAATCATGGTAGAAGAGATACCTTGTTTTTACAAAGACTCTCTTTATTTTGAAGCCAGATACTGCTACTATTTTAGGGAAGAAAATATTGCCCTCTTTTCAAAGGTAGCGAAACGTGTTGTCTCTTTCTCAGTATCAATTTCAAATAAAGATTCTCTTTGGAATTCTTCTTTTAGTCTGTGTGTTCTCTGGTTGTCAGCAATCTACAAAGATTAATAATTCAAGTAGTACCAGTATTGTCAATCAGACAATAAACAGTAAGGTTTAATGTGCGGATTTTGTACCAGGACACCCTCTGGCTCAGTGTTCCTCAAAGGAGGTGCTACAGGCATTTTGGGAGAGGCAAGTCTTCCTTGTGAGGAACTTCTCCAGGCACTGCAGGGTGTTGAGCCTCCCTGGTTCTGGGTCACAATTTCCAGTAGCACTTGCCAGTTATTGTGATGATCAAAAACACCTTTGCATGTGTGCAATAGACCTGTAGGAGCGGGCAGTATTTCCCTTGCCCGTGTCCCAGCTCAGGAATCATAAACACAAATGCCAATGGTGCCAGAGGCTAGCTAGAGAACATAAATTTGTATAAGTATAAGGCCATTCTGAGTGGTATGACCTGTGTTTTCTGGAAAAAATGTGCATGATATGTTTAGAGGCGTTCAAGATCAAAGTTGTAATAAACACTATGCTGGTCAACAAAATTGTCCTTTCTGCCAAATTTAGTTCTCTGGCCATTAGGCTTCGACTCAGATCTATGAATCCAGCCCCTCTCTTCACTCCTTTCTTTGTACCTAATGATTTAGCCACACTGACTTGGCAAATAGGAGGCCTGCCCTAAGTGCTAGTTGGATGAATAACTGAAAATAACTCCAGGCCTTTAACCGATTTCTGAGAAGTTTGTAATAGGAGCATCGATGTTTAAGATTTCTGCTCAGACCATACCAGCTGTAGGCTCTCTAAGTGGCATCCCTGGGTTTCTTCTAAGTCCTCCACTGGCACATGAGCCAGGGCTTATTTTCAGGTCCCTGCATTGGTTCTGTTTGTTCAGTCCTGCACTGGTTTTGCTGCACAATAGGAATAATTTCAACTGAGAATGTAAAACCTTACCTCACAAACTCTCATCACTGTGCTTTGCCCAGGTGTGTGCTGCTTCCTCAGACATGTCAGGGTGCAGTGGCCTGTGATTCTCCTATAGTAGCGATGTGCTCAATTTCTTGTTCCAGTTCATGGTAGGAGGCAAAGAATTGCTCCTGCCCCAGGAAGATCTAGCCTCATTGGTGCTGGAAAGTGATTTTACTGGATCTAAAATCTCCTCCCATTTCAAAGTAAAGACTTGCCCGCGTGTACCCTAGATGACTCCTCCCCTCCATCCTTCTCTCTCTCTCTCTTAATTTTAACCTGTTCTTTTGGATGGAACTATCTATGAGAAATAAATTTTGCTGATTTCCCTCCCTCTTCACGTTATCTTATTTGGCCATAGAGCACCCAAACAGAGCAGGAAATGTGGCACTCAAAAGTAACAGAGGAAACTCCTCCTCTGTACCCAGGGGCTTAAGCAATTGTTCCCCCAGGACTTTATGTAGAAAATCTATTGGGTCGTAGATTCCCAGATGCTCACAACATACCTCCTCTTGTTTCCATTCATATCATTATTTCCTGAGAATGTTTTTAAACACAATGAGCTATTGTTAGTTTATACTCTTCTTTTTCTCCTTTCCCTTCCCTGGTCTGCATGTGTTGGTGTGGTTTTGAAGGAAAACACACACTTGACCAGCCGTTTGGTTTCCCACAGTCAATGTGCACATGCCCAGGGTGTTCCCTTGTGATTTTCAAGGCCTATTTTTCTTCTGATAAGGTCAGCAGCACACAGAGCTTATCCACATCTGCTGTTTTCCTTGAGGTCAATCAAAGTATTCTTCCTTCTGGGACTAATGGGAATCTCCCAGAGAGTAACAATTATTGCACGTGAAAAATCTATTGATCTACATTGTATGGTTCACCTGGTATTTAGGGTTCAGGGACACTCTGAAACTGGGAGATCAATTCAGAGGTTTCAGAAAGAGAAGACCCTAGGGAGTACATTCATGCTATACATTTCTGAGTATTTGCTGCTACTGCAATTACAATAGCAGAATGCTGAATTCACTTGCCACAAGTTGTCAACAATATAGGTCATCTGGCATTACTGACTTCATTGGTTGAATTATAAGTTCATGGTAATAGTATTGGGCACAGTCACAGATTAAAAAAATTACCAATGGAATCGTGAATGTTACCATTGATGTGATTTTCCATGTCTCCTTTTTCTTTGCTTTAAATGTGAGGCCCATTTTCTATGTCTTCTAACTTTGATCTGGATGGAAACATGAGGAGCAGATGACAAACGCACTGGGCTCCCAGCTACTGGGATTTACTTCTTATGCGGTCCACGTTGAAATTTTTAAAAGAAACTTGGGACCATGACAACATCCTATGTGTTGCTATCTGGATCAGAGAATTAAAACCCTTCAATAAACTATTCACCATTTGGCTCTTTGTTTCAATATAGTTTAGTCACAAAATATTTTTCCCACAGTTGCAAGCCAGTTAACTGGAGTCCTAGTCTCTTACCCTCCTTTAGGAATTAGAAAACCTACCTCAAAATCTCAGTCATAACCCTCATCAGCTGTCTATCTCTTTGTTCTGGGTTTATACCTGTAGAATACGAAAGATACTAAGCATCTCATGGTTATGTTTTGAAAAATAAAGTAACTCACAAAATAGCTAGCATGATTATACCGCACAGAGTAGGCTCTTCAGACATTAGTCCAATTTGTAACTTTACGTTCTGGAGATTCTAATGAGCAGTGAAATAAATTGAATGCCAAATAAGATGCTGAATAAGTGCCAGGGTGATATAATTGAAGTTTCTTAGGAAAATACTTGGATATGAGCTTTTTTTTTTTTAATGGAGATTTTTTTTCTGAGGGCTTAAGTGATGAAAACTTGGAAGTTGTTATTCCATTTGTGTGTGGGACTAAGGCATGTCTCTGAAGGTTTTGTACTTGGGTTTTATTTCATTGCCCTTATACTTTTACATCTACCAAAACAGTCACCAGAACCCTCATTAAATGATACCCTTAGTCTTATCGTCTATGAAACTGATTTAGTAATTATGACAATCTCCTAGGATTTGGTGATTGTTGAATGAGATAAAGTACCTAAAGAGCTTTGCATAATGCCTGGCATATAGTGCTCAATAAATAGTCAATTAATAGCATTATCATTATTTATAAAGATCCTACCACCAAAGTTGCTAAATTTCCATAGGGAGGTTGGAAAAAATGGAGCAGATTATCGCCAAGCTCATTCTAGCTGTACAATATATGCTTTTGAAATTTTGAAATTTTGATGGTAGTAGAACAGTGTTGGAGCCTCCATTTTTTGACTTGTGTAATTCTAAATGACATTTCTCATACATGAAAATACACATTTTTAAGATCTCAAAATGGTGAAAAGCTCAAAGACAAACACTGAGTATTAATAGCATCTAGCCACTTCTCACTTCAAATGGGTATAATTTTATGATAACTCATTCTTTTCAGATGCAGAGATCCTCAGATCTGTTTTAAAAGTTATTCTCTTTTTCCCTGGAAACATGATAAAAAAACAAATGGCAATAAATGAATCTGTATTATTTTCCCCCACAATTAGAGAACATGATAGCTTTAGTTGTTTGCAAATAGCTCAAGGCAAAAGTGCTGATGCAGGCAGGCCTAATTGATTGGAACAATATATGGGCTGTCTTAGTGCTTTAGGTCAAATCCTTGGGAAATTATACATTCTCTGTGCAAAATTAAATGTGTTACAAGACTCTTTCCTGTCAAATACCATTTCTTTCTTTGGCCCATTTGGCTCCGAGTCTGGCTGGCAGGGACGAGTCATGGGTAGCATCATCGCATAGATTCAGAAACTGTTGGTGGACAGGAATTAAGTGCTGACTATTATTCTCCTTGCTATTTTGATATTTTGTTAATGTCTCCTTTTGCCATTAGAACAGCTCAGCATTTCTCCTTCTATTTTGGTAGTCTGCAGGTTGTGGTTTGGTCCTATTGTGGAATAGGCTTTTTCCTCTCTGTGTGACGGCTATTTTCATCATGTGCTTGAGCTCCCTGGTGGATGGGAAGTAAGGTTATGCCCAACCTGCTCTCATGGTATCTATCAGGGCCTTCAGAGAAGGTAGAGGTACCTGTATTCAAGTGGCAGGCTTCTCATTGCTATATGCCCTCCCCTGTAGTTTTGTTCATTGCAGCCAACTATACAGGGTTGGGCTGTATAGTTGTGCCCAGTGACCAAAAGGCCCTTTGCTGCCCACTTCAGCTCTGCAGCTCTCAGAGTCTAGGCCAGTTCATTGTAGATGGGCCGGCAGGTGGGGCTTTGTGATCTAGAATTGACTGGACATGACAAGTAGGTGGATGTGAGGACTGAGGGAGAAAGGGACATTGAAAATAACTCTTAGGTTTATAGATTGGGCTAGTGCGTGGCTAAGGCTGGCAATAACTAAGATAAGGAATAGGGAAGTAGGTTGGTTGGAAAAATAGAAAGTTCAGTTTTGGAGGTGAGTGTGCCCTGCCTTCAGACCATCCTTCAGGTGGAGATGCACAAATAGGCCATTGTGTATGAGAATCTGCAGCTCAGCCTCTGTCAGGCATGGGAGGACTGCCGCCCAAAGGAAAGATCTGTGCCTTAAAGCCACCTTTAAAATTTTAGTGCTGAATACATTTGTCTCTCAAAAACTGCTGACGCTGTTGGATAAGCCAGTGTCTCAGAATTTTCAAGAGTGGAAGTCAAGGCAATATATTCCTAAACTGAGCAGCACAGCTGTGTATTGCAATCATATGTAGAAGGGAGGTGCCTGCACGCTGGGAGTTTCCCAAATGCAAAGCAGTCTAGTCTGTCAGGTCACATACAGGGTTAGCATGAGTCACCTCAGGGCTGTTTATGTCATTCCCCTCAACACCTTTCACTCAAATCAAGCTTAAATACAACACAACATATTAATATTAATTAAACTCTAATCATCCTAATTGCCAGTGGCATACGTTTATTAAGCTTCTACCTTTGGGGTACTCAGTTTTGTCATCATACTGGGTTACCATTGAAGTCTTTGGTTGTGAAATCACTTTGAGAGTGATTTTCTCCAAAAATCTCATTCCTTTACTTCAAAAAAACGGTGACCAAGTGGATATCTTGGTGTTTGTTAGTTTGTTAACAAAATTTTTTTTAAAAATTGTTTTAAAAACTAATTTTACGTGTGTCTTTATCATCAGCCTTCATCTTCGGGTCAGGGGTCATAGACCTTGGGATTTTATATTCTCTGTAAAACTTCCTACCATTCCTCTGGTTAAAAGCGAGAGAAACTAAAATTCACATATTCAGAGGTGTTTACAGGTTGGGTTATGGGCTCTTGATTGTAACTGGGGTGTGCAGGGAGCCGGAGAATAGGGCACACCGCAGTGAACTCTCCAGGTCATTGGAGAGGAACAGACGGATGCTGAAGGAATTAGCAGTGTTGGCACTGGATGGGAAGCTATATTGAAAATGTCCTGGGAGGGACTTTGAGAAATCTTCTTGGGGCCTCCTTTCTTTGGCAGCTAAAGCAGCCCCGTCCTCATGGTACAGCTGAGGAGCTGCATCCCTGGAGAGCTTCAGAGAGCTTTGGTGAGTCGGCCAATGTTACACAGCATAGAAAAGGTAGCAGAGGGGGAAAGGAACACGAGTGTCGGTACACTGTTCTCACTACCACCCCACTTTGCCACCTAGAATACCATTGTCAGTACAAGGAGAACGTGGGCTTCCTTAGCTCTCTGTATATTTTGAAGCTCTGGGAGGGTTGAGCACCTGCAATTTCAGGAGGACTTCATTTTTCAGACTGGTGGCCTCATATCAAATCCAGCAAGAGAGATAACAGGCGACACTGGTTAAGAACTCAGCCACCAGAGTCAGACAATCCCGGGGTCAATGCCTGCTCTGCCACCTACCAGTTTTATGACTGTGGGTAAGATACTTAATGTCTATGATCCTTAGTTTCCTTTATCTGTAAAGTGGGGAGAATATATTTATTTGATTTTGTTGTCAAGACTAAATGTGTGACCATCCCTGTAAACCACACTCAGCATGAAGCTAGATGCAGTGATGTCTAGAAACATCGGCTACTGTGGTTGTCATCAGCTCACCACCCAAGAGTGGTGAAATGAAATGGTTAATCATACTCATTTGACTTGTGGCTCACAATATTGAACACGTTCACAGACATCTCAGGCCTTTTCCATCTGTGTTTTCCTTTCCACATCCCCAGCTGTTGCTAACAATACGATGTAAAGAAAGCAAAACCCTCTTCCTTTATGTTTTTATCTTCTACTTCTTTTAGCTTCTCTGCCCCTCTTTAGAGATGCTCTGGGTGGGGAGGGCCTCATAGTCACTGCTAGGTCTCTGCCTACCTAGGCCCCCACTCTTGGACTCTTTTCTTCCTTTTCAACCAAAGAAAATTTATCCTTTGGTGTCTTTTACCCAGAGGGTATAGATTCCTGGTCTGCAGGTTTTTATCAAAGCTTAGAAGTGTTTTCTTTGGCCGGCACATTGTTTCATTTTTTAAAAAATTATTAGTTATTTAGTTTTGAAAATCAGGAAATGTCACATAAATGCCAAGAAATAGTGGGCGTCATTGGGCCCACCTTTCCTAATGGAAGTCACTAGCTGAGTAGTGGCTGTCACTTTCAGACAGGTATGTGGTGCCCCAGTTCATCAGAGTCCCCACCCATCCCTAAAGCCTGATACTTGGTCACCATATCATTTGTATCCCCGTCTGGAGCATGTACTCATTTACTTTTGTGACCCAATCAATTTAAGTCCCCAAAGATAGTAATTGGTAGAGTGGCTTCATGTAATACGTAACTTTCCCACATTCACCATACGTTAAACCTCAGTGTGCATGAACTGCCTTTTTCATGCTGAGTTAAGATGATGAACAAACATTTCAAGCTGATGCAAGTGGTACTGCTTGCCAATTTACACTTGGGAGTGTTACCATCTTTTCCTGTATCGTATTTGGGTGATTTACGAATCTGTATCTAACTTTTGTTTTTACTGTTTAAAATGTTATAAAAATGAATGGAGATAAGAAAAGTGCTAACACTGATATAAGAGAGTTTGAAGTCATTCATTGTAATACTTGTTAGTCTCATTCAGTGATTCATCAGGATTTAAACTGGAAATTTAAGGAGTATGCATCACATATAGGAATGATATCATCAAAGACCAAGTCTATAAGAGGAGGTATATTTTCTAATATTTCAGCTGTATGAGAATGGAACTGTCCATAGAGCATATCAGTCGATTATTCCATTTTTCCATCTTCGAATCTGGTAGAAATTTTCAGGAACATTGTGTGCACATAGTATGCACTGCCTGTATTTTTGTTTGTTTGTTTTTCACAGTACTCTTAGTGATACGAAGTCTCACCCAAAGAGAACAAATTTTATTGGTAGATTTCATTAGGGTCTGATGCAGGCCATTGGGGTAGATTTTGGGGGAATATTTATTGAGCACCTAGTAGGTGCCAGGCCCTCTCGAATTTTCACAGCAGCCCTGTGAAGTGGGTATTGTCCCTGGTTAGTGAGGCAGCACAGTGTCCCAATCTGTGTAGGTCCATTTCCTGGCTCCTCCACTGACTTGCTCTGGGACCTTGGGCAAATAACTTTTCTAAGCTTTATTTTTATCATCTGTAAAATGGGTTGTGGTGGGTATTACACGAAGTAATAAGTGTTAGCAATTCCTGGCACCAAATAAACACTCAATAAATGTTGGCTGTTGTTATTTAGAGTAAGGTCCTGAAACCCTTCCATTTTGGACAGTTGCCTACTCTTCCTCCAAGTAGCGATGGGCTCAGCCTCCCAAGGCAGAGGTGGATACTTCCTGAGTGGGTGGCCCCTCCTCACTTCACATACCAACTATGGAAATTGCTAGAACCTGGGATCAGCTCTTTGCCACTCTGGTTCCATCCTTGGTCCCTCTGTTCCTCGCTCTGACTTTCTGCACAGCTTGACTTTCTGTCTACTGCTGCTTCCTTGCTTAAAATGAAATTAATTTCCCCCTCCGATGCCCTTCTCTACAGTGGCCCACATGTTATTTCCCCATAAAGTTCAAATGATTTCATTGAACTTCATAATGCCTGCGAAAGATGTGAGTGATTGTCCTCAGTCTGGCCAGCAGTTTTAATGAGAGTGACTGTGTAGTGTGCTGTTAATTAAACGAGCAGTTATTTTTAGACATGTGTGTTCATTAGTTCTCTGGAACACCTCTTCAGTCAGATTTTGAAAATAACAGGTTAACTGAAGGTCTGGTTGGGAACCATTAACTCTTTAACTTCTCCTTGTCCAGCAAGATCCCTCCCGGAGTTTCCCTGTTGTTAGAGACCCAGAGGAAGGCAGCCGGGGCGTGGCGCCTGGAACATCAGTGCGCTCCCCCCAGTGCTGCCTCCCAAAGACAGGGTTCTAGGCTGTGAGGTTTGCTCCAAATACTCTAACATTAGCTACTTTTGAGCTTCATGACAGAATCGGGCCCTAAGAGCCATTGAGCCATTTGAAAGGTTGTGCTGTGCTGTCGTCAGGGAATGAGTCACACTCCGGTTTGTGCTTTGGCAAATTTGTCCCCAGGGCTGTCTCTAATGTCTTGTTTGTCGATTGGATCAAACTGAACTTAAAAACACTTTTATAAAATTTGAGGCAATATTATACCAAGTAAATATGTGTATGTGATGTAATAGGAACCATATATATTTTTAAATAGATGAATCTTTTAAAAAACATATCCTATATGATTCCATTGTATATACTGTATGATTTCATTTAAACAACATTCTCAAAGTGACAAAATTATAGAGATAGAGACAAGATCACTGGTTGCTAGGTGTTAGGGACAGGGTATGTCTATAAAGGGATAGACAGGTAATTCTTTGTGGTGATGAATCAGTTCAGTATCTTGATCATGTTGGTAGTTACATGAACGAATCTTTACATGTGACCAATTTTTTAAAAAATTATTATGGATATATAATAGCTGTATATTTTTATAGGGTACATGTTTTGTTTGATACAGGCATACAATGTGGATTAATCAAATTAGGGTTATTGGCGTATCCACCACCTCAGGCATTTATCATTTCTTTGTGTTAGGAACAGTCCAATGCCATTCTTTTAGTCATTTTAAAGTATATCATAACTTATTGTTAATTTTAGTCACTCTGCTGTGCTATCAAAATATTGTTCATTCTATCTAACTACATTTTTGTACCCATTAACCATCCCCATTTTATCCCCTTCTCCCTGATACCCTTCCCAGCCTCTGGTAACCATCATTCTACTCTCTGTACATGTGACCAGATTTCACAGAACTAAACACACATGCACACACAAGGAAAAAAACAAAAACAATCCCAGTAAGATGTTTATATGTTATAATATGTATTAGGTCAACTGTGCATAAATACTGCACAACAAATAACATAGAAAGTAAATAAAACATGTACTACTAAGATTTGGAGTAGACTTATTAGCCATAGGTGGAGAAACAAATTAACAGTCATTTAATCAAGTCATATTTACAGCTGATGGCAGTTGCATTAGGTTCACTGAAGCCTTCTGTTTTATTATAGTTTTAAGTGTCTATTAATGGATAATAATGCCTTTGAATTCCTCACAAGTATGTTATGATTTCAGTACCTTGCATTTTGCTTTAGGCTTAGTCAATAATTTCATGTGGCTTTGCCTATGATCAAGGCATAAAAATCTTAAGTTAACAAAGGGTTATTTTTTTGCATTAGTATGTAACAGAGCTTTAATGCATGAGTGTATAAATGCTCATTCCTGTTGTGAACATTAGCTTCTGTGTGGTCAGTCATCAATAATGTGGAACTTATGGGAAATATCTCTTTTTTCTCTTTCCCTTATCACCATCATCCCCCTTCAATATGACTATTGACTGATTGATTTTTAGGACAGTGGCAGTAGCTGAGAAGACCATCTTCTTTCCGTTTTTGACTCTTGATTTTCTTGGTAACAGTAACTCCTTATACACAGTCTTGATAGATTATGAGGGGTTTAAGGTTATCTTGTGGAATTTCCCCCTTTCTCTGTGTACTATTCCCCTTTCAGTGCTCCTTCATCCCAAATTCCCAGTGCTTTCATGGTACTGGGGTCCTATTTTTCATAGTAGAAAGGGATCTAATAAATAAATAACATGACAACATGTTAAATCATCTATGGGTAATTCTTAAGTAAGATTGCCAGAAAAAATAAAAGCAATCTATTGCAGTAATTTATTCAAGTAATCTTATATTTGAAATATCAGCAATTAAATATGTCTAGGAAAATCTAAATAATGACCATTTGGTATTGGAAGGAAATTGGGGCAACACCTAATCTAAAGGAATGAATTTCTAAAATATAGTAAAAGTTCAGTCACAATGGCACCTGGGAAAGAAAGAGAATTTTTGGGGGGGGAGGGGAGGTGCATACAGTTGGCTTTGTTCAGACTGTTTGCATTATAAGAAATCTAATAATTGCCTAAATCAAGCATGAAGGTTTTCTTACCTCTATATGTTCAATACTGTTGAAATTTTAAAATTTATGTAAAATAGAATTTGGGAAATCTGTTTGCAAATCTTAGTATCCCTATTAGATTTTAAATTCTCTGAGAGCAGGCACCATGCCTTTTACAACTTTATGTCTCAGTATTATGTAGTAGATATTTTATATACTTATATTTAATGTAACTAATATATTTGATAGTAGATATTTAATAAAGATTAGTAGATTTAGTGAGTATATTGATATCTTACAAAAATTTAGACACAAACACGATTTTGTATGGTTGAGAGTGATCACTAACTGCTATATTCATGTTCTCAGGTCTCTGATTCTCCTTAACAAATACTACATTCAGCAACAATATAGTACTAATTACATTTTTTTACCTAGATACTCTTTAAGAGATCACTTGGGATATTAATATTTAATTTATTTACATGTATAAAAATTCTATTATATGTCCATTTCTCAAATATGCTACCTTGCTTGAGAATATTTGTGCTTTGGAGAAATGCTAACCTCTTCTATAATGGGTGTCCACAGTGATTGTAATAGAAAAACAACATAACTTTTCCACAGAAATAACAGATGGCCAATATACAATCTGTATCATTATCAGTAATATTTTTGCTACATTTCTGAGTTTTTATTTCCGAATTTCATTCCCAGGGGTAGAAAAACAATTCTATGTTATTTTGCTCTAAAAATAATCCTAAACTCTGAATTCTAAAACTACAGAAGAAAAGAGTTTTAATTTTTATTTTTTAAAAAAATCCATGTTACAAAACAAGGTCAGCAGACTTTTTCTGTAAGGGGCCAGACAGTAATTATTGTTGGCTTGGCAGATGAAACAGTTGGTTTTTGTTATAACTACTCAACACAGTCCTTGTAGGACAAGCAGCAATACACAATATGGAGACAAATGGGCACTATTGGATTTAGCCTGCAGTTCTTAGTTTTCTTCCTGTTAGAGACATAATTAAGCTAGTTGTTATGGAGGAGATTCACCTGGAAGCACTATTGAGGTCTCAAAACGTTGGCAGTAGTGAAAGTTTAGGAAGAGATTAATGAGAAACCCATGGAGTATACAGTGATTGGCGCACAGAGTTGGCACTAGCTTCAAACAGAAAAACCAGGTCCTCTGGTGCCCAAGTGAAAGGAGAATAATTTGTTTTTAACCCTGTTTTAATGATATCAGTTGGTAAACGTCCACTGGCCCTCTCCCAAGGTGATGTGTGTATAGCAGATGGTTAAGAACCAGCACAAAAGCAAAGGCTGAGAAGTTTGTTTCTGAGTGGTTACTCACTGCCACCTCCTTGATACCAAGATGACAGCATGGGTGCTCAATTTCCATGTTAGAGAAAGGAAAAAATAGCAATCCATTATTCTTCCATTTAGACCAATCTCAATTGATTGTTCTCATCTTCAATTTACCCTGCCACATGTCTCTCTTAAACCATAACTTCAGGAGTAACAGTCTTTATATATTTTTGCTGAGTTCAAGGATTTAATGTGCTGAGCAACATATCATTCAAGAAGCTGACCTACGATTTTCTGATTGATAATGGAAATGTTAATGTATTGTTAGCTCTCTTATTTTTAGCCTAAAGTGAGCTAATAACTAGAATCATTATGTTGTGCCTATAAAGTGTTCAGGCAAAAGGGAAGGTGCAGAAGTTGAGCTCTATTTGTCAAGTTAATTATAATATTGGAAAAAGAAATTAGATGGAAAGAAAAAATCCAATTTCATACCCTTTTGCTGGTAAAAGGGGCAAAGGAATATCCAATTTCTGAACTCTTGTAATGTTATTCTGAGGATAAGTTTATTGCAGAAAGTTTTACCCATTAATCCATGTCCTGTAATTATTAGTTCAGCATTTACTACCGTGGGACCTAACATTTCACTGAATGAAACATACTATTTCTCTGGGATTGTTGTCAGTCTCTCTGCCCTGATGCCCTCATGTTGCCATGGCATTCCATAGAGCAGTACCCACTCTTCTTCAGCCTGCTAGCTCTGTGCTCTACAAGCTACAGGCTCCTAATGAATCTGAACAGGAGTGAGAGGGAAGATGGAAAGGAACTTCAGGTGGTGCCCAGGAAAAGTCATGTTGCTTCTCAACCCATTGAGTGGGTCTGTGACATACATTCTTAACAGACGGATATTGCCCCCCTGTGGGGACAGGGGGTACAAATACCAGTGTTTGAGGGGCAAATAAATGTGAGGCATGACAGTGGCTTCCAGCCCTTCAAAGGGTCACAAGACATCAACAGATATATAGTATATTTGTGGCATTAGAATGTCAAAGGGTGCACTTAGGGAAAAAGTCTAAAAAGACTCTGGATGGGGTGATAATTTCAAAAAGGTTGAGAAATACTGCTCTGTGGTGCTCTGGAGGAGGGCTTTTCTGCCTTTTTTCTCAACCATTCCAAAGCACCTTATTTGGTCAAGTGAATAATGGATACCCATGTGCTGTCGGATCGTGTCTGAGACGCAGGGGTGCCCCATGCTTGCCTCCCTCGCCTGGGTGACTCGAGCTCTCTTCTCCACCAAAGCCAAATACTAGTTGCAATGTTCTGAGCTACCTCCTGGAATGACATGCATTTATTTGCAAGGAGAAACTTTGAAAGACTTGACAATCCTGGAAGCATTTTCATGCTGACCAGTTTTGCTGTCTTTAGAGGAAAGGATTAGCATTTTTGTTTTCTACCAGAATAATTTAAAGTTTAACTCTTCGTAAATGTCAAAATTCCAAATAACATTCCTCCTTCTCTAATATGAGAAAATGGGAGGGGAAAAAGAACAAAACACATCAGCTATTCTTTAGTCCCACACTCTCGGTAAAGATGACTAGAGTAAGTGACAGTGCCCTGGAAGAGCAAGGACAATGTCCTTTGCTTCGTCATCCCCAGCTCTCCCTTGCTGGGGTAAGACAGCCACTGTGCAGGGAGCACCTTGAGCAGCGGAAGGTCCAGTTACCAGAGTCTCGGGCTGACATGTTCACACTTGGAAACCCGTTTGGAGACAAGCTACATGGCAGCTTCCAAAAGGATGTTCTCACCTCTGGGATAGCTCTGTCAGTCAGGAACTCATTTTTAAAAATCACCCTCTCAACAATGGGTGAAATTTGGGAAAGATACTAGAATCTAATGATCTCTTCTCTTTGCTATATATTTTCTCAAAGTGAATCCTTCTACAGAATGGAAAAAGATTAATTGAAGGTCAAGAAGATATTTATCAGTGCCAGGCACTGCTCTCAGCACTGCCAAGGAGTAAAAAGCAGCCTGGGTATGAAGAAGATGATGAAAGATAAGAAAGTATAAGCCCAACTGCAGGAAAAAGCAGAATGTGAGCGTGTCATGAGGAAGGCACAAGAAAGTACTGTGGGTGATCAAAGAAGAGCAGATCACATCTGACTGGAAGGAGCAGCAGAGGCTTCCTGGAAGAGGTGATATGTGGAATAAGCCTGTAAACAAGCACAGGATTTGAAGGCAGGTTCAAATTGAAGGCAGGATTTGAAGCATATTCCAGAGGGAGGAAAGGCCGTGAGCGGAAGCTTGGCCCTGGGAAAGCACCAGGTGTATACAGGGAACAAGCAGCTGCTTCTTGGACGAGGCAATAGCAGGTGACGTTTGAGTGAGCAGTTTCCTTCAATGGAGGGCAAGAGGCACCCGTGGCAGTGGAGGGAGGAGGAGGAGAGATGGCAGAGGCTGCAAGGTCAGATGGCTCTTTAGAAGGCCTGAAATGGAGTTCAAGTCCAGAGCGGCTCATTCTGCAGAGATCCCTATTTATACACACTGAATTCTGAAGCGGTGTGAGCCAACCCCTTGACTGCCAGATAACTTGGTGTCTATGTGAGTGACACAGCACTAGAGGGGCCCAAAGGAGAGCCTTAGAGGAAGGGCTCCTTTCTCTGTCATGCCTCAGAATTTGGTGGGTCTCTGCTGAATGCAAGAGGAAGTCCTAGGGGAAATGTGTGACTCCGGTTGGATGGGCCCCAGAACACCAGCCTGGAGTCCTCTGGTCTTGCTGGAAAAGCAAGAGAAGAAAGTATAAGCTTAGTTGCGGTGCTCACGCTCATCTCCTGGTTTTATGGGGTGATAGAGTCAAGTCCTCACCTCCTTGGGCTTCCAGTCCTGGTTTGGTGCATGGCGCTATTACCTTCCCTTTGTATGCAAGCTCCGATTAGGATCTAAAGTGATCTTATCTGTGAAAGCACTTTGAAAATTTTTATTTTTGGTGCCGGTATAAGATAGTAGTTTGATTCATAAATTATAAATAGTTTTTTTTATATAAGCTCTTTGCACCATTGGTCTAAAATATAAAATCTGAGCCTCCAGGGGTTATTTTAAGCTTATAGATTCATAGAACATAAACACTGAAAGGGTCTTTAGTACCATCTAAATCTCCTCCCTGCTGAAAGGCAGCACATCATAGTAGTCAAGTGTGTAGATGCTGGAAATAGACTGAGTGAGTCCAAATCCCATCTCTACTACTTGCTAGTTATATGAATTTGAACAGGATTATTTTAACCTCTCTGTGCCTCAGTTTCCTCATCTATAAGATGGGGATGAAAAATGCTCTCTATCTCACAGAGTTGTTGTGGAGCATCAGGTGACTTTATTTGTGCAGAGCCCTGAAAATAGCACCTGTACTTAATACCTGCCGCACACACCTTTGTAGCTAGTTCCGCGGACTTGTTTTTCAAGCGAGGAAACTGAGGTCTGGAGAGGTGAACTGACTTGCCCAAGGCACATATTTATCAGTGGCAGGGCAGGGAGTAGAACACATTTACTGAGTCAGTGTCTTTCTGCTTCCTCCCTGTGTCCTTTGTTGATCGAGTCGGCATGATTTGCTTTTGGTGAAAATTTTAAAATGAAATAAATACGCTAAAATCTTTTAGGTATCTTTAATCGGGGAAAAAATCATGGATCTTCATGGAGAAGTAAGAGCCTTTCAGAAACATTGGGGTAAAATCTGTTCTCTGATGTGCACGTGGGCCACAGAAGATAGAGCACTTGGTGTTTCTCTGGTAACACGTCTCAAAGAGATGACATAGGCTCTAGCTTGGAACAAGGGTAGAAGTTTGATCTACATTTTTTCCAGATCACAGCTGGATAAAAGGCACTATGTAAAATAGCAATACTATTTGTAGTAGCCATTGGTTGAATATCTTTTGGAACAGTGCTAGGAACTTTATGTATCTTTATTTTTAAGCCTCATAACAATTTTGGAGAGTGGGTGAATTATCTTCATTTAAAAATGAAAAAAACTGAGGCTCAAAGAGATATTAGCTTGCCCCAAATTACCTAATAGGGAAGCTGCTGAGCTGGAATTTTAAAGTCTGTGCTATCAGTTCATAATATGGGTTTTATACGAAGAATAGCTAACATTTGCCCAGGTCATCCTATGTTCCATTCACTGTACCTAAACCCTTTATATGCTTTATAGTACTCAAATCTTTTAATAACCCTATGAGTATGTATATACGTAGATGTGAATGTATGTATGTATTATTATTCCAACTTTGCAGGAAAGGAAATTGAGGCAAACAAAGGCTAAATTATTTGTCTGGAGTCACAGCTAATAAAAGACAGAGTTGAGACCTGAACGTGGTCTGTCTGTCCCTAGGGCCCATGCACTTTACCACTGGACTAAGCTGCCACCCGACAGTGCAAGCTTCCCACTAAAGGGATTATACCACCTATATGTCTTGGCAATCTCCCCATTTCCCAGCTCATCTAAGACTGGAGAAGAAAAAGGACCCCCTAAGGATTGGTGGTGAGGATCTGGAATCTGTGGAAAGGGGTTCTCTGGATACAGAGGATTGGTGAAGGACAAAAATATTTTCCGCCTCAGCAGCAGAAACTGGAGATGCCTGGCAGTGGGATAAAAATAGCAAAGGTGCTATTCTGAAGGGCCCAAATACCCCATACAAACTAAAGGTCTATATCAAAGTGAAGTGGAAACACCAGAACAGAGAGAGAATGGTGTCTAAAAGCCATGGACATTTCTGAACAGGTGAGAAAACCTTTGACCAATGAAGGGTGCCAGTACATTTTAGAGGTACCATGAGTAAAGCCTAGAGAAAGGAAATTTACCACAGAGCCACTCCAAGTGTGGCCTATAGCTGGGAAACATCATCTTCACCTGCTAACTTGTTAGAAAGAGATTTGGGGACCTACTGAATCAGCATCTCTGGGGGAAAGGTCAGGAAATCTGTGTTTCTTATGCATGCTAAAATGTGAGCAGCACTGTGCTGCGGTCTTCTTCCCAAGTTCCAACCTGTGTCAGCCCTGGAAGTGTCCCAAGCTTCAGGACAGCACGTCCTCCTGAGATGCCAGGCTGAACACTTGTCACTCATTTGGCACTGGAGCCTGGTGTTCTGGGCCATGCCATACCCCATCCCTTTCTATAACCAGTCAACAACTGCTAGAGGAGTTTCTCCCACAGGTTCCTTAGGGGAAAGACTCATGTTTCACGTGTGAAAGCACCAACCAAAAGGATGACGAGTCACATCTATTTCTAGCACATAAGGAAGAACCAATTGTGATTGTGAAAATACCTCTGTGTTGAAACTTCTAGTGATACTTTTTCCACAAAATGGAGGGAAGAGAGAAGCCTACTATAGACACAGAGCTCAATGGCTCTGGATTTCAAGAGAAAATAAAAGAGCTTTAAGAAATAGTAAGAAGAAGCTAAGGGCAAGTGATTGAATTTCTTGTCTAAAGAGGAAGAATGTTCATGTCCACTTTGAGATGAATGAAAATGTGCAACCTGTTGTGTTTCCAGAAGCTTTGACCTAATATATCCAGGGGCTTTGCTTTTTAATTTGTTTGTGGCTCAAAGAGCACTTAAAGGATGATCTGGCAGAATCCAGGAAGGGGATACTTCTAAATATCTCCCTCACCAAAATGCCATCGTTGGAGATGTATTGCTCATGGCTAAATATTTCATCCAGGCATCTTTCTTAACACATCAGGGGAAAGTATGGCCAAGTGACATTAAAACTCCAAAGTCAAATGGGACTCTGGGGAGCTGGGGCATATGAGGATTATGGGGTAGAGATTGGAAAGGGGAGAAATTATGCAGAAAGGAAAAGAGTAACTTTTCTGAGGTTTACCTTCTGTGAACGCTTCTTGAAGCCCCAGCTAACCACCGGAGAGCCAGCTTTATCTAGCCTACTTTCATCAAATGCCCCTGGTCAGGGAGCCCTGAGCAGGGAACACAACTGGTCCCTTTGGCTTTGGTCTGTAATTGAGGAAAGGGCTATTTCTTCTATGAGTGGGGCATTGTTGCCAACCAGCTGTGGGCAGTACTAGACCTTCCCCTCCCTACTCCACCTCCCACATGGTAATACACAGCCAGGTCACATGCCAGACCCTGACATGTTTCTCCTTAGGTTTCTTATCTCCTTTTCCAAATATTGTCTCCTCCACTCACCATCCACGCCCATCACTGTTACTCTATGGGTCTTGAAGACTTCAGAAATCCCTTCTAAAGTAAATATACCTGGTGTGGTCATACTTTATGTTATCTCTTAATTATGAATTAATAACTCAACAGATATTAGCTGATGGTCATTAAGGGCAAGGAGATAATTTTGGGAGATTGTAATATGATGATGCCAAAATATTTTGTTCTCAAGAATGATAGCTGTGAAGACTTTGTGGAAATATAGAAAGGAAATTGAAAATAAAGAAAAGTGACAAAAATAGAACTTGTCAAGATAAATATCAAGTTTTTGTTGTGTGTAAAATATATAAAATAGTAATGTTGTAAGAGTCTCCAGAATTTGTAAATGGGAGTAATTTAAGGCATTGGGTTTTTTTTTTAAAGTTGCTATTTAATAGAATTCAGATATTTAGACACATTTTCCACTGCTCCAGTGTACATATGTAAATATATGTTTATATGTCACAGGTATGTGATATACAATATGTATTTTTATTACACACATTTATTTAATTGTTTTAGATATACTAGAAGATAAAACATGGAGGAATTCCAGAAGGAACTAAATTATAAACCAACCTTTCCAAGAAGCAGGAAGTGAAGGAGAGAATTGTACTGTAGAGGGGAGGGGATGGCATAAACTCAGAGAGGGTGAAGCCACACGTGAAGGCCATGGGATGCTTGACCAAGGCAAAGTGGCTAAAGTGGAGCATGAAGTTCAAGCTACAGGTAGGGGCAGCTGATGAAGCAGCTGATGATGCAGTGGCAGCTTTGGGAGGTGGGTCTAGAGGGTTTCCGGTAAGCTCCTGAGCAAAAGGATGACTCCATATGAAGAGCATAAGGGTAGTGTTGGAGAAACAGCTGGGTCAGGGCTGACAGGGGAGGCAGAGGAGTGGAGGGAAATAAAGTGTCTGAGAAAATGGGCAGAAACAGTGTGTCCACTTCTCCCTTGCCATGGGTGTGGAGGGTCTGTGCTCAGTCCCTGACGTTCCTCTCATCAAGGAAATTCCTTGGACAAAGATGGAGAGGTTCAGAGGCATGGTTCCCTCCGGCTAAGGCTGCAGAGTGGGCCAGGTGGCCCTTTTCAAATGGTCCTCGCCCCTCCCCCCAGAAGGGGCTCAGGCCCCCTTCCATGTGTCTCTTTGGAGATGAACTGTCAGCAAGCCCATCATATCCAGGGAGCTGAAAGCTTCATTGCCTGCTGGTAGAACAAGGACAAATGCATTCTGGCTGGTGTCTGGCTCCATGTTTGGAGCCCTAATAATCATTCCTTTGAAATTTTAGATTGAAATAGCGAACTGAAATCTGAAAGTGGCTCTTCAAATGAGTGGGGCAAAGGGTTCTACGCATTCAGTCTCAAAAGATGCCACTCCCCTTTATCAATTATTTTAGAGGCTTATTTTGCTTCTGTGAGAACAGAGAAGCAAAGAGAGGAAATTCATTATAATCTAACTTACTCTTAGTTTAGAGGGACAAGGACACAACTGGTGTTTGAAGGGGAAAAAAATAGAGCCCCTGAAGCCGGGCGCGGTGGCTCACGCCTGTAATCCTAGCGCTCTGGGAGGCCGAGGCGGGCGGATCGCTCAAGGTCAGGAGTTCAAAACCAGCCTGAGCAAGAGCGAGACCCCGTCTCTACTAAAAACTAGAAAGAAATTAATTGGCCAACTAAAAATATATAGAAAAAATTAGCTGGGCATGGTGGTGCATGCCTGTAGTCCCAGCTACTCGGGAGGCTGAGGCAGTAGGATTGCTGGAGTCCAGGAGTTTGAGGTTGCTGTGAGCCA
>CAUYRT010068150.1:0-17091 GCA_963574885.1 Lepilemur ruficaudatus | reverse complement strand
ACAATTCACAATTGCAAAGTTGTGGAAACAACCCAAGTGCCCATCCAATACATGAGTGGATTAATAAAATGTGGTATATGTATACCATGGAGTACTATTCAGCTATAAGAAACAATGGTGATATAGCACCTCTTGTATTTTCCTGGATAGAGCTGAAACCCATTCTACTAAGTGAAGTATCCCAAGAATGGAAAAATAAGCACCACATGTACTCACCAGCGAATTGGTTTCATTAATCAACACCTAAGTGGATATATAGCAATAACATTTATCGGGCGTCAAGCAGATGGGAGGGGGTGGAGGGGATGGGTATTTACATACATAATGAGTGCGATGCGCACCATCTGGGGGATGGACACACTTGAAGCTCTGACTCCGGGGGGGAAGGAGGGAAGGCAACACACATAACCTAAACATTCATACCCCCATAATATGCTGAAATTTAAGAAAAAGATAGCTGCACTAGAAGGTTTATAGCAGTACAATTCACAGTTGCAAAGATGTGAAAACAACCCAAGTGCCCATCAGTACATGAGTACATTAATAAACTGTGGTGTGTGTGTGTGTGTGTGTGTGTGTGTGTGTACCATGGAGTTCTACTCAGCCACAAAAAACAATGGTGATCTACTGCTTCTTATATTATCCCAGATAGAGCTGGAGCCCATTTTACTAAGAGAAGTATCACAAGAATGGAAAAACAAGCTCCACATGTACTGACCATCAAGTTGGTATTAACTGATCAACACTTAAATGCACATATAGTAACAACATTCATCAGATGTCAGGCAGATGGGAGGGGAAGGAAGGGATGGGTATATACACAGCTAATGGGTGCATTGCACACCGTCTAGGAGATGGACACACTTGAAGCTCTGACTCGGGTCGGGCAAAGGTAATATACGTAACCTAAACATTTGTAGTCCTGTACTATGCCGAAATAAACAAAAAATTTTAAAAAACAAAGAATTAATTGTGAATTAATTAATTACTTGAATTCATTGTGATTGTGTGTTTAATTGTGATTCTGTGTATCACAGATACACTGGTCTTTGTTTCTCCTTACTGAAGCAGCTTCCCCAGCCTGTGTTTGTCAGAGGCATCTCAAAGCAAATATACTAGTTGCAGCCACCTGTGGCAAGGGATAAAAGTCAGAGCAAGCAGAGATAGGAAATCCTGGGAAGAAAGAGGCTAGGGAAGGAGATACATGGGAGAGTGCAGGCTGGAAAAAGCTCCTGTGCACAGCAGGGAAGTAGAAGGCCATGAGGTACCCAGGGCTGGACACATGGTCAGAGAAGACCTGAGAAGACCCTAAGCTTTCACTTCAGCTGACCTTAGGTTCCCTGCAAGCAGGAAGTGAAGGCTAAGGCAGAGTTGCAAATGGCCTGGCTAAGTGTTGAAGGAGTCCTCCAACACAGAGCTGATATGCAAAGACTCGGAGAATAGTTTCATTTTTCTTTCATTTTTTTTTCTTTCTTGGCTCCAGGGATTTAGGGATGTCTCTGTCAAATCTTACAAGCAAGAAGAGACTGGGGCCCCATTCTCACTCTTCGCAAACAGAGTAATGCCCAGCCTGGCATCTTGTACCTTGCAAAACTAGGTTTTGTATATGAAGGAGAAATAAAGACCTTCTCAGACAAGTAAAGACTGAGGAATTCATCAAGACAAGACCTGCCCTCCAGGAAGTACTCAAAACAGTGTTATACATGGATCAGCACAATAAACACTCACCAATGTAAAAAATCTGGTCACCTAGTTTGCCACCATCCTCTTCATCACCATAAACAGAGAGAACATGAGAGAATGGAGTCATAAACCAGATCCCATTCTCCAGCCACAAATTTCACAAGCTCAGAGTGCTCAGAGCCAACAGCAATGACAATAATAAAGAGAGTTTCATAAACAAATTATGCTTTATTTCTATCTGAGCAACTCCCACATTCCCCTTGATTCAACACAGCTTCACATCCTCTGATAATCCTTTTCTTTGCCCAGTTCCTCTTCTCATGAAATATGCTCCTGCAACTCAGGACAAGATGGAACATTCTACTTAAGAATCTTTGAGACTGTCTAAGATTCTATCTAAATATATGCAGTCTCCATAGGATCAGACAAATTTGCTGTTCATTTTTCTGGGAACACTTTTTTGTATCAGGAGTAATAGGAACTTCCACATTCATGCCTAAGTTTTTTAGGGTTTTTTTTTTTTTCTTCCTTCTTGATCCTCCTCAGATAAAACATAAGGGGTTGGGAGGTTTCCACATAGTTCTTTTTCCGAGCAGCCTCTCATTATTGGTGCATCACCCAGGCTTTCCGAAAATGGCACAAAATCCAGCCAGACTTTTCCAAGAAGGGGATTATGTCACTCCCTAATCCTATGCTGCCTCTAAAATAACCCAAACAAGTTTTCCTCCCACTGGAGCGGTGCACCTCCCGTTCTCGCCACAGACCAGGGATAGGATCTTGGATCTCTTGTGTTGATTATGTATTGGTGCAATCACAAAAATAAACAATAGTGATTTCTTTTTTCAGATGAACATTTTGAACTGAGTGACACTTTCTCATTATGACGCACATGCTCTCAATTGTTGTCTAGTCAATATCTCTGCATCTTTCAACATTCCCTTCTCCCATGGGTCTCCTCCTAACTGCTGGATAGTTCTGAGGCAGGGCACTTGGACCAAGGACATTAGGAGGAACAGAAGAGAGAAAGAAGGAGTAGCAGTCCAGTTAGGCAATCATCTTAACTGACCAAAAGGCAGGTCAGGCTGTAGGAACAAGTGCAAATTATATACATAGTATGTATAAATCCTAGATCTCTGTTCTCTAGTTTCTCACATTTGGATGAACCTTCAAAGCATAAGGAAGAAGAATCACTTCATCCATAAGAACTCTGATTTGTTAAAAAAAAAAAAACCTTTCTCTTCTCTTTGTGTGTGTGCATACATGTGTACGTGTGTGAGTGTGTGTGTATGTGTGTTGGCTTTATTTGAGGTAAAAGAATGATGAGATCTAAATTCCTAAACTTGTAGTACTATAAAATTATATGTGAAGATTACTAGAACATTTCCATACTGAAACAAGCAACTTTTTTCCTCAAAGGACTCAAGATGTAATTGATAGAAATTTTAGCTGGTGCTTTGTAGTTTTCCCCCAATAAAAAAAAAAAAGAAAGAAAGAAATTTTAGCTGGACTGGACTAGAAACATTAAGGGGAATCCTACATAAGTATAGGCAGAGAGTATGACCTTATTCCATTAGGATTGAAGGATGGAAATATATTGAGAATAAATATTAAATAAATGAACAAAGGGAAAGATAGTATCTAAAAAAATCAACCTTTATGAAGGATATAAACTTAAGATAACTCTTGACATTTTTAATGACCTTTTTATATTAAAATATTTAATAATTCAACTAACCCTTATTGAGTATCTGCTATATACAAATCTTTAAATAAAGTATTGTGAGGGACACACACAAAATGAATAAAACAGTTCCTAGATACAGAGAATTTGGTATGCAGTTGAGATTAGCCAAAATATAAACTAATATTGTAAAACACAAACACACACATACACACACACACACATATATATATTTCTTTCCAACTGATATTCAAAACAACCCTGTGAGTTATGTAGAAGTTCTCTTTCTTATTTAAAGGATATGAGAGAAAATTGGGCTAAGAGAAGCTAAATTATTTGCACCAGAATCACACCAAAGTAAAATAAAAGGCAGAACCCAGACTCAACCCTAAGTTATCTGACATCAAATCCAGTAGAAATTTTTACTGCTACAAGGCAAAGTAAAATGTCACAAATGCCAAAAGGGAGGGATGTGCAGTGGTATTGGCATTTCCTCTTACTGAGCAGATCAGAAAGATTTCATGGAGGCATATGATCTGAGCTTTAAGGAAGGCAGCATTTTGACAGGCAGCAATGGGCACAGAGGAAATTGTACAGTGAAGAAGTGAAGAAAATCATTTAAAGAGAGTAAAAGATAAGGAAGTAGGAACTAGTGCACATCTAAGGAACAATAAACAGTCCAGTTTGGCTGGAATACAGGTTATGTAAAGGAGAGCAGTGGGAGATAAGGCTGGAAATTTGGGTTGGAGTGCCTTGAATGCCTTGTAAATGAACACTGTGACCGGCAATGGAGAATTGTTGGAGGTTTTTGAATAGAGGAATGATATAGAATAGAGCTTTAAAAAGATTAATCTGGCAGTAAGACGCAGATGAGTTTTGGAGAGGCTGAGGAGTTATGAGGTCGGGGCAATAGTCCAGATAAGAAATAACTGGGGCCTGATCTATGATAGCGAGAGTAGAAATAGGAAGAAAATAAGAGATAGATGTGAAGAATGTTGAACACAGAATCAAAAGGACTCCTTCACTAATGATATGAGAAAATGTAAGTGAAAGAAGGAAGCCAGTCTGAGTAACTGTAAAAGTAACACTAATTCTTTTTATTATTATTATTTCAGAATTTTATGGGGGTGCACACGTTTTGATTACATAATTTGCTTTTGTATAGTTTGAGTCAAAGTTATGTGTGCCCTTCACCCAGATTGTGTGCATTGTACCCGTTAGGTGTGAATTTACCCATCCCCCTTTCCCCCTTCCCACCTGCTTGATTTCCCTTGAGTTTTACTTCCATATGTGCATATAATTGTTGATTGATTAGTTCCAATTTAGTATTGAGTACATGTGGTGTTTGTTTTTCCATTCTTGTGATACTTCACTAAGAAGAATGGCCTCCAGTTCCATCCAGGCTGTTATAAAAGATACTAGAGCCGGGCGCGGTGGCTCACGCCTGTAATCCTAGCACTGGGAGGCCGAGGCACGTGGATCACTCAAGGTCAGGAGTTCGAAACCAGCCTGAGCAAGAGTGAGACCCCGTCTCTACTATAAATAGAAAGAAAGAAATTAATTGCCCAACTAAAGATATATATAGAAAAAATGAGCCAGGCATGGTGGCGCATGCCTGTAGTCCCAGCTACTTGGGAGGCTGAGGCAGAAGGATTGCTTGAGCCCAGGAGTTTGAGGTTGCTGTGAGTTAAGCTGACGCCACGGCACTCTACAGCTCGGGCAACAGAGTGAGACTCTGTCTCAAAAAAAAAAAAATGTGGTATATAATAGAATATTATATAGAATATAGACTAAATAATAGAATATTATTCTAGAATAATATTATTCTATAATAATAGAATATTATTTAGTCCTCAAAAATAAGAAAATCCTGCCATTTGTGGCAATATGGATGAACCTAGAGGATATTATGCTAAGTGAAATGAACCAGACATAGAAGGACAAATACTATATGATACCACTTATATGGGGAGTCTAAAATAGTCAAACTCATAGAAGCAGAGAGTAGAATGGTGTTTTCCATGGGCTGGGGAAAGAGGAAGATGGGAAGGTTTTAGTCAAAGGGTACAAGATGTCAGTTATGCAAGAAGAGTAAGTTCTAGAGATCCATTATATGGCATAGTGCCTAAAGTTAACAATACTTTATCACATATTTTAAAATTTGCTAAGAGAGTAGATCCTATGTTAAATGTTCTTATCATAAAAATATATCCATACATGAAGATATACATGCATAAAGAAGGTGAAAGGAAACTTCTGGAGATGATGGATATGCTCTTGGTATAGATCGCAGTGACATTTTCATGAATGTATACTTACCTCTAAGCTCATCAAGCTGTCTATTAAATATGTACAGCTTTTTGTATGTCAATCATATTTCAATAAAGTGGTTTAAAATTGTTACAAAGATACACACAAACATAAAAGGAATTAAAACCAGCTAAATTATAGTAATAAAAGACAAAGTTAGTTAATGGAAAATATTAGAATTCAATAGTCCTTTATCTGAAACCCTTGGAACAGAAGCATTTCAGATATTGGAAATTTTTAGACAGACACAATGGTGCATATACCATGTGTTACGTTCCACCATGAGTAAGTTCTACAGCAATATCCCGTAATCAACACTTTACTATTTCTGCAGCGAAACGTGAGCATTCATGCTAGATGGGATAAATAAAAATTATAGATAAATGCACATCAGTTCAGGATAAGTTTTACCATCTAAAGATTGAAAATATAAAACAACAACAATCTTACAGATCTCAGATCTATTGGATTTGAGAATTCTTGATATGGTATTATAAAGGGTATAAGACAAAATATGGCGCAGCTTGGCAGATGAGGATTGTACTATCAGGATTAGTAATAATATAAAAATTATGTGCCCACAAGTGAAAATTATATTAATTCCCCCTTATTGTATGTCTCCAACTTTCTATTAGGTGCTTCTCATACATTCTACATAACCCTCAGAGAAGCCTTGCATAGTCGGAAGTTGGAGTAATTAATCTCATTTTGTAGATAGGGAAGCTGAGGATCAGAGAAGTTAAGTAATTTGCTCAAGGTGAGATAGGTCAGATAGATTCAAAGATAAGTTTTTTCTAATTTCAAAAGCTTGTGCTCTTTCTATGGCACAATAATTATGTTAGTAAAGAAAGCGTATTCTCTAAATTAACTGAAAAACAAGCCCTGAAAACAGCTCTTCAGATCCTGGCTATCAGACTAGATATTTTTGTCTTGTTAAAAATCTGAAAACATTAATAATATTGCTCTGTGATAAACAGGAACATCTCAAACTATAGACAAAGAAATGAAATAATTAGGTGGCTCTGACAGAGTTATTTGAACAAATGCAAGATGTTCAAGTCATACCGTTTCAGAAAGAGGAGGGCAAGTATCTTAAAGGTATGGGGAACCTCTATACACTTGCAGAAGTTCAGAAAATGATACTTAAATTACTTGCCAGAAAAAGTGGCAACAACTCATCGATAGGTGGTTTTATTGGCTTTAAACAGTGCTTTATTTTAAAGTAGTCCTATATCAATATAAAACCAACATTATTTAATGTAAATATCTGCAGCTTAGTAGCTCCTGGAACTCTGGTCTTATCCTCTCTCTGTTTGTCCATAGGATTAACTGCATGTCGCACCCATTTTGGCACTTAATTCTAAGTTGTGTTATTCTTTATTTCATGGGAGTGTAATTTGTCTTCTTGGTTAAATTGCAGTCTTTCAGAGGCTAAGAACTCCATCATTTGGCTTCCTTTGAATTTCAGCAACCCCTCGCACAGTGCTGGGCATGTGGTCTGTATTTAACATTTAAAAAACATTAAACCTGATCTGGCCGTTTTGGTTAATTGGACTATATTAGGGTTTCTTCTTTCTACAAACGTGTTCTCTAATGACTCAGATCTTTACCATAAATATCAAAGAGTTCTGGCTGTTTGGTGTTACTTATCTGAATTTGATCATATCAGGAGCAATTTATGAAGTATCTTATAACCTTTTGCAAAATACAATAGCCATGATTTAAATTTACTTTGAGCATCAGATGCTTATGAAAATTTTCTTTTCAGGATGCTTCATCTTAAAATAATAATAAGAAAACCTCAATAATCATCCATGATCAGAGTATGTTTTTAAAAATTCAGTGCTATTGCACAGAATGGAATTGCTGACAGTGCTAAAACGAATCTTCTGATTATATATAGCATTTATCTCTAGCCTATTATAGATGAAAAAGTTAAATTTGATTAATCTTTCTCTTGAAAGCCTGTTCCAAGCTGACAGGTAAGTCTGGATGGAGATTCAGTACTATGAAGAGAAAAACAAGTGGTGTTTTAGGCTTCCTGAACAACTGAATTATTTAGATGTTTTCTAATATAAAATTCTTCTTGAATTTCTCTTTCTGAATCCCCTGCCAATAATATCTTCCTCCTAAATCTTTAAAGTATTCTTTGAAAAGAGCTGAGTGATTCCATCTGGGTGTATGGACCCATGCAACTGGAGTGAGGGCCTCTCCTTGCCCAGAGCAGATACTAGATTAGTGTAAATTGGTAGCACCCACCACTTGTTAACTCCTTGTGGTGTTAACAAGTCACACAATTTTTATGACTTAGCTCATTTAATTCTTACAACATCCTCCAGTGTCATTTGCCTCTTTTTCTACATGTTATGACCAAGGTCCACTGCTGTTCATCAAGAGGCTCTAGACTATTAAAGGCTCATGTCCTTAGGGGAAAGAAAACTTTAATTCTAATGTGATAACTATAAAGTACAAAAAAATTAATATTATATTTTATAGGAATAAAAAGAAAATCTGCTTAAGAAGGGATCTAAAATCAATCTTAATATTTTGAGTGGAACTTCAAATTTTATAAAACTTGGTCATTTAAAAATACTTTCTCCACTTTATTGAGGAAAGCGTTTCTGTTTTAATAACTGCTTTTTCATGCAAATTTGAGCAGATTCTGTAATATTGATTTTAGTGTAGTCCCAAAACAGAAATCACCCTCTTAATATTTGTTGAATAAAGAAAAATGCTCCCTCTCTTCCAGGCTTTATCAATCCATTCCTTTCGCCAAAGGTAATCACTGTGAACAGTTTTTTTGTGAATCCATTCGCCCATTTTCTTATGCAATAACATTCATATATGTAATAGAATAATTTTATATCACTGAATCAGACTGAATGGATTGCTATTGCTCTACAACTAATTTTTTAAACTAAAAATATACCTCAAATGTATTTTCTTGAGAGATTAAATGAGTTTATTTACTCCTTTTTTTTTTTGCTTGCTGAATTATGTACCGAAGTGTGGGTGAATCATAGTTGATTTAACCATTTCTCTAATGACTATTTTATGATTTGAATGTTTATGTCTGCTCCAAAATTCATGTTGAAGCTTAATCCTTATTGTGGTGGTATTAAGAGGCGGGGCCTTTGAGGAAGTGATTCAATCATGAAGGGTCTGCCCTCATGAATGAATTGGTACCTTATTAGATGGCTGGAGGGTATTAGTGAAGCCCTTTTGCCCTCCTGCCTTCTGCCACGTGAGGACACAGAATTCCTCCCCTTTTGCTTGTCCACCCTATGGCATGTGAAGACACAGTGCTCATCCCCTCAGCAGGATGCAGCAACACAGTGCCACCTTGGGAGCAGAGAGAGCAGAGCTCACTAGATACCTAACCTGCTGGCACCTTGATCTGGGACTTCTCAGCCTTCAGAACTGTGAGTAATAAATTTCTGTTATTTATAAATTACCCAGTCTGTGGTATTTTGTACAGCAGCACAAACTGAGACAGACATTCATTTAGTTGTTCTAATTTTTGCCATGACAAGTAGAGCTGAAATGAACATTCTTATATGTATATCTTGGTATAAATATTGCTGTAGGATAATCAACAAGTATTTTGAGAACTCTCACTATATTTTAGAGAATGATTGGGATGGTTGGAGAGAATGTAAAGAATAAAATACGTTTCCTACCCTCAAGAGATTTTAGCCTATATGGAAAGATAAGCTATAGGCCTATGAAAAATAAAGTAATAATAATATAGATAAAGATGACCTCAAGTATTAGATTTAAGAACAATCATAAGATATGATAAATTGCTAAATATGTTATCCATTCATCAACAGATAATCAAAATGGAAAGTCATGTTTCTTGCTCTCATATCCTTACAGCCTAGAAGGGAACATGGGGAAAAGGTTGTAGGACACAGTGGAATTCTTGAGGTATATAGAGTGCCTTTGGTAGACCAGTGGAAAGAGTACCTGGTAAGCCTGAGAAATTAGGAAAGGATTCATTGAAGCGGTAGCATGAGAACCATGCCTTGAAGAAGAAATAGGATTTAGCCACACAGAGAAAATGAAGATGAAAAATTATTTAGAGTTATGATCGTGTAGGCAGATAGAGAAGTGAGAGCATTACTTCAGGCTGGAAGGCCAAGAAGGGTTTTCTGGATAAGGTGGGTTTGAATTGGGTCTCTCAGGGGGCACAAGTCCAAATAAACAGTATATTGTGAGTCCGGCATCCAGTGGAATGGCCTGAACAGAAACCATGGAGGATGGCTAGTCTATCCAAGGAATACTGAATAATATGGTTTGGCTGCAGTAAGTAGTGGGATCAAAGGAAGAAAAGGTAGATTAAGGCCAGATTAGGGAGGCCTTTAATTTTGGCCAATGCATTAGACATTCCCCTATAGGGCATAGGGAACACCTTGGAAAAAAGTATTTGGTAGCCATGGTATAACAGTAAGTTAGAATTCTGGAGTATGGACTTGTATTATAAGTGGAAATGTACTATAATTGCATGCCATTTCTTAGACTATTTTAGAAAAAAATTTCTTATAGTTAAGAATGGCCTCATATTTTAAAGTGCTTGTATACCCTAGTAACCCATCACTGATTAATTCCCTAGTAATATTCCAAGAAAAATCTAAACTCTTGTTATTAGTTGAGAAAGGAGTAGCATCATCCTATTTGCATCCTAAAAGGATTTCTTGGGCTGCTGTGTGGCAGGCAGACTGTAAAAGGACAGAAGTGGAAGGAGCAAGACCAATTAAGGGACGATTACAAGGGATCATGGGGGCTTGGACCAGGAGTTGTGATGCAGGTAGGACATAGTGAGAAATGTACCTTTGGGAGGAAGAGATGAGCGGAGTCACCTAACAGTGTAGAGAGACAATGCAAGCAGAATACTTGTTGACTTTGTGAATGAAAATGGTGGCACACAGGTTTGTTCAGTAGTAAGAATATTAGTTTAGTTATATTTATTCCTGTTTTCCTTAAAAATTATACTTTAAAAAATCTTTATAAGACTGGTGTTACTGATCATTATTAGTAGTTAGGATAAAGGCTAAGCTTTTCTATCAGACCTCCAAAATTCATGGTTTAAAGAAGACAGTTTCACTCTTCCCTCAGGTAGCACTCTAAAGTGAACGTTCCAGTTAGTGGGCAGCTCTATCCCATGTGAGACAGAGGGACTCAAGTTTAGCCTCCTCTAGAGCCACTTTGTTAGTTGTCTGCCGTGACTGAGTTACAGCTATATTTGGATTCCAGCCAGCAGGAAGGAGAACAAGACCTTGGAAGTGCATGCCCACTCTCTGGCCCAGAGGCCCATATCACTTCCACTCATATCCCTCTGGTTAAGAATTCAGTCACATGACCACACTCCCTGCAAGGGAGTCTGGGAAATGTAGTTTAACCATGTGTCTGGATATCATTCTTTTGCTCTGGAATAGAGTATAAGGAGTAGATTTTGGTAGATATCTGGAAGTCTCTGCTTTATAAATACATTATTCACTCATTTCACTGAGGGCCTATTTTATGTTAATGTCTGTATTTGTGAGGTTTGTTAAAAATAACTAAAAGATGTTATATGTGTTCTGGCAATAAAAGTTTGAGAACAGATACAATGAGATCATCCAATTGCTTTTTTCCTGACCTTTTATTTAAGCCCTTGATAACAAATGATTTGGATTCACGGCTAAAATTGCCCAGGGATGTGTGCAGTATGGAGGGCAAGAATATCATCATTTAGTCAGATCAGTCCTCATCGTTAAGTAAGCCACTGACATCCTCACGTCCAAGTCAGCCTCAGGTGAGTTCTTCCGTGGGAACCTGGTTCGCTCCTGAGCAAGTTGAGGATGGAGTGTCAGGACTGTAAATGCCATGGATTAGATTCTGTGTTAGATGCTGTGTGCTTGCCTGCTCACTTCCTCGTTCTCTCTTCCCTTCATCCTGTCAGCTCCCAATAGCCTGTGACTGCGAGCCCCAAAAGCATTCTTTTATTTGAGAGATTTGTCCTTTGGTTGAAATCAACTATTCATATTACATACACATGTCATGTATTTCACATATGAGGCCCTGCTGTCTTGACCATATAGACTATAGAAGTCTTTACTTGATCATGATTACACAGCGAGTCTGTACTTTAGTTCATGTTCCTGCTTTTCTATCTTCCCTTTCTTCTCTTTCTCTTTCCAAGGTTTAGCCAGAAGTTTTTAGCATGGAAATGTAGAGCCTGAGCTCCGTGTACCCATCCCCTGTTGAGAGCAGCTGGCAGGTGATATGTTTCTTGATAGTAGTTTGCACCTAAATACAGGGTTTAAAATGCACAAATGTGTGAGTTACTTCTTTTTTCCTCTGTTGTTGTCTCTGTATTTTTCTCTCTCTTTCTATTAAGGATACATGGGTTTACATCTAATTTGCTTCTGTTCTTAATCTCCCATTATCTTTATGCAAATACCAATGCTTAATTATTGTTCGTGCTACTATTTCCTGAAGTCAAATAGCAGCTACCCAGGTGTCTCACAGGGAGGTACCAAAAGACTTTGTTCCTCTCCAAGAAACCTTGTTCAAATGCCCATTTGTGATATCTTCTATTGCTAAGTGAGTCACCAGAAGGCTTCTTGCCCTTTTCTTGCTTACATACTCAGAGAAACCACACTGGAATGCCAAAAGAGATAAAGAAAATACAGATAGCTAGCTGTACCCATCTTGAGTCACATGAGTTAAATAAGCCATCTGCTTACACACAGACTTAAGTGCACAGTGTAGGGTGGTAAGTCACATGTTTAGACTCAGGAGGGGGACATTTTAGAAGCTGGATCCATCCCCTACATAGTCTCCAGAGAGATCAACTTAAAAAGATAAAGAACCAGGTAAATTCTAAATGTCTTAACATGGCATACATGTCCCTGTTTGGTCAAGTTCATATGCCCCTTCAGCCTCACTGCTGTGGCATGACCCTGTATCCCTCCCTCACCCCATCCCATTTTCTATTATATCCCAGAGCTTGGCACACATAGTAGACACTCAGCGAATATCTGTTGAATGAATAGAACTAATTAATATTCCTTACTTTTGTGCCTTTCTTTAGCCTAACATGCCTCTCCCGCCCCTCCATCTGGTTGACTCTTAATTGTGAAGCCTTCACTCAGGCAGTGTTCTTTTTGCCACCTGGGAGAGGCAAGGATTCAGTGTCCCTCCTCACTTGTCCTATTGTTTTTACCAAGATTGCATTTATCACATCACTCCATAACTGTCTATTCACATGTTTATTGTCCTCACCAGGTTGTGAGCTCTGCAAGGGCACAGATGGGATTGGAATGTCACTGGATATCCAGTACCTGGTGCAAAGTCTGGTACATTGTCCAATGAATGAACTTATTAACTCACAATAAAATGTAACTGCAGAAGAGACCAGAATATTCTTCTTGGTAGTTGGTAAGCTCATTTTCTCCCCAGTAGATAAATTTTCTTGGGAAATTTGTTGGTAAAAAAAAATTTCTGAGTGGATATGAATCAAACCCAAGGGAGCTGGAAAGCCTTCATGGACATTTTCATTAAATCTGGTGAGTCACTCTTACCCTTCTGTAATAACATATTGAACCTGTCAAGCAGAGCTAAATAGCCACGTCGGTCAGCACACCTCTTCTCTGAAGAGTGCCAGACACTGCTGGGTTCTTAACTTCCCTTACACAATAGGAATGGGCATTTGTTATCATGACTGTTCCAGAGCTTATATTTTGAGTAGCTCCCAGATTATGAGTTTTAATTACTAAAGGTTTAAAAAAAAAGCCATAATTAATCCCAAACCTAGATTCCCTTGCAGCTTAGGGAACAAGCACGTGACTTAGGTCACACTAATCAGACCTCTCCCGTCTAGGCTTGGATTTGGAAGTGAGCAGTGTGGAAAGGCGGCCCTGCACAGGGAACACATTTGGCAAGCGTGGTGGTAAAGGCCTGTGGCCAATCAGGGTGGATCCCCTGGCACTCAGCCCCCAGTGTCCTCTGGGCATAGTGCAGGGTGGCTGTGGCGTCTTTCTTCCTAAAAGTGTGTTTGGGCATCTGTCCTGAGTGCTGGGCCTTCCTGGCCTACTTGGGATTTCTCTGAATGGCCCTTAATACCACTTAATAAAGTTATTTTCTGCTTACACTAGGCAGAATGAATTTCATATTTTGTGACCAACATTCCTCTTCAACACTCATAATGTTACTGTAATTTCAATAGCCATTTCCAGAGAAATGTTGCTTTCTAATTGTTCCCATGAAGACTTCTTTCCAGGGCATTTAAATCCATTAAGTGATGTGGAGGTTACTTCTTTTATGACCTTGCCCATTTCTCCCAATTTCTGTTGCTTCTCTCATTTACTATCCCCCCACCATGTTTAAAAACCATTTAACCAGAATAGGAAAGTAGAAGGAACACAGGCTTTGGAGACACAAGGGACTCTGTTACTTATTAGTCACGTGACCTTGGACATTTTCTTAACCTTTCTGAGCATTCCTCAGAAGATGTGGAAACAGGACCTGCCTTGCAGCCTTGTTGTTAAAATGAAATGAGACACTGTATAGAGAACTGCTGGCACATTTACTGCCATCAACTGGGAGCTCCCCTAAGAGGGCCCTTGTCAGTCTCCCTTCAGCAGTCCCCAACCTTTTTGGCACCAGAAACCGGTTTCCATGGATGGGGGCGAGGGCGGGGCACGGAGCTCAGGCAGTGATGCCAGCGATGGGGAGCAGCTGTAAATACAGATGAAGCTTAGAAACGTTGCTTGCTCCCTGCACCCCCACTCACCTCCTGTTGTGCACTTCCCCAAGTTTCTCAGTTTCATGGAAGACAATTTTTCCATGCACAGGGTGGGGGAGGGAGGGCGTGAGGAGCAGAGCTTGGCAGCCCAGTCCCTAACAGGCCTCAGACTGCAGACGGGACCTGGGCTTGGGAAAGCAGCCTTAGGTAACTTCGAAAGAAACCCAGGAAGTTTGTTTCTCTGTTAGGTTCAGTTCCCCTGCTCAAGAATCTAGAATAGCTTCCCTATTGAAGCTATGGTCTACTGACTTAATTCTTAAAGTCTTACCCTGCAATTTAAAATCTTCTCTTTCCTCGTCCTGTCTTGTCTCTCAGCCTTACCTCCTGTGATCAGTGTGCCTGAGCCTTTTGCTTTTGTCAGCTCAACCTCTCCATGCTCTGAACACTGTGTGCATTCCCACTGCTTCTCCCACTTCCTTATCCCTATTCAGGTCACCCCCTTTCTTGGACTTGCCCTTTCCTTCTCTGCCAAGCCAAATCAACCTTTCAGTTAAAATATTTTGTATGCATAACATATTGTACATATGACATATGCATGCAACACACACACATGTATTGCATGTATTTATATATAGTGTGACATTCTCTGTGCTTAGCTCATGACCTTCCTCCACCGAACACTCTGATTTCTCCTCATATTGTTCAATTTTGATGCTGACTGCTTATGTCAAGTGTCTCGCTGTTAAAAAATAATGCATTTATACCCTACCATTTAGAGAGTCTTTTTAGTACCAGATAAGTGCTTTGCATGGACTATCTCATATAATCTTTTCAACAACTCCATGAAGTAGGCATTAGTATTTTACTAATTTTACTGATTTTGTAGATGAAGAAAACGAGGCACAGAAAAGTTGACAATGGAATCAACTGAATTTAGTCTGAAGCCTCACAGCCAGCAAATAGCAAAGCCAGGATTCAAATCCAGGCAATCTCATGTTAGAATCCAAGCTACAACTACATTGCAACCATGTTGCAATCTTGAAGTAAGGGACACTTCTTCAATAATATGAGATTTCTTTGTATTATCTCCTGTTCCTTTTTATTATTTCTCTCTGTGCCTGGTATAGAAATGAAAAAAGAAACAGAAATCAACTTATTGTATGGAACATAGTGAACATAGTGGAGAGTGAAATAAAACGAGGTCAGAGGCCTGATCAAGTGGAAACTGTGGGCCATGATCTTAATGTCACCTCTTCTGCCGTCTCTACCACCACCACCAATAAAGTATGCACATAGATGACAACAACAGCAGCAGCGACATGTGACACGCAGTCTCAAGAGCATGGCGTTGGTGAGCACATACTCTCCTGTTTACCTGTGAAGGACGTCGCTGTTACTCTGAACGACAGGCTACTCTGTTCAGTGCTGGCTTAAAGGAGGCCCTTCTAAGGAGTTTGCATGCAATGGGTGGGAGTGTAGCGCAGTGACAATTTCTCACAATTTTTTAAAAAATTTCAGAATATTACAGGGGACACACATTTTGGTTACATGAATTGCTTTTGTACAGTTTGGGTCAAAGTTATGAGTGTCTCCATCACCCATATAGTGTGCATTGTACCCATTAGGTGTGAATTTACCTATGCCCTCCCCCCGCCACCTGCTCGATTTCCATTGACTTTTACTACCATATGTGCACATGAGTGTTGATCTGTAAGTTTCAGCTTAGTAGTGAGTACATATGGTTTTTGTTCTTCCATTCTTATGATACTTTAGTTAAAAGGATGGTCTCCAGTTCTGTCTGGGTTGTTACAAAAGGTATTAGTTCACCATTCTTTTTTTTTTATGGCTGGCTAATACTCCTGGGTATACATACACTGTATTTTATTGATCTACTCATGCATTGATGGGCTCTGGGTTGTTTCCACATATTGGCAATTGTGAATTGTGCTGCTATATATGAACATTTGAGTGCAAATGTTCTTTTTATAGGAATGTCTTTTTTTTCCTTTGGGTAAATACTCAGTAGTGGGATTGCTGGATCAAATGATAGGTCTCGTTTTAGTTCTTTGAGGTGTCTCCACGCTGCTTTCCAAAGAGGTTGCACTAGTTTGCAGTTCCACCAGCAGTGTTTAAGTGTTCCTTTCTCTCTACATCTGCAACAGCATCTGTTGTTTTGGGATTTTTTGATAAAAGCTATTCTCACTGGAGTAGGTGATATTTCATTGTGGTCTTGACAGACTTAAACTTAAGGCATGAAACTATAAGAATTCTAGAAGAAGAGGTAGGAAAAACTCTTTCAGCCTAGGCAAAGAATTTATGACGAAGACCCCAAAGGCAATCACGGCAACAACAAAAATAAAGAAATGGGACCTGATTAAGTTAAAAAGCTTCTGCACAACCAAGGAAACAATTAATAGAGTGAACTGACAGCCTACAGAATGGGAGAAAATATTCGCATGCTATACATTGATAAAGGGCTAATAATCAGAATCTACAAATAACTCAAGCAAATCAGCAAGAGAACGTCAAACAACCCCATTAAAACGTGGGCTACAAACATTAACAGAAGCTTTTCAAACATTTCATGATTTAAAGACTGAGGACAAAAGTTTGAGTTCCAGCTCTCCCACTTGTTAGCGTGACATTTTGGCAAGGCCCTTCAGCTCCCAGAGTCTTAGATTCTTTG
>CAUYRT010068148.1:0-17344 GCA_963574885.1 Lepilemur ruficaudatus | reverse complement strand
AATTTCTTTCTATTTTAAGTAGAGATGGGGTCTCGCTCTTGCTCAGGCTGGTTTCGAACTCCTGACCTTGAGCGATCCGCCCGCCTCGGCCTCCCAGAGTGCTAGGATTACAGGCGTGAGCCACCGCGCCTGGCCAGGGATAATTATATTTTGCATATAATAAAAATAAAAAGGAATATTATGAACTGTATGCCCATACATTTGAATACTTAGATGAAATAGACAAATTCCTTGAAAGATACAAATTACTGAAGTGTAATCAAGAACAAATTTTTAAAAACCATGAATTAGCCATATATCTGTTAAAGAATTTAATTTGTAGTTAAAAACTTTCCCACAAAGAAAACGTCAGGCCCAAGTGGCCTTTTTGGGAGAATTCTACCATGCATTTAAGGAATGAATAATACCAAGATTACCAATACTCTTGTGCAAAATTGAAGAGCAGAGAATATTTTCCACCTCATTCTAGGAGACCAACATTACTCTGATTGGATACCCAGAACAACACATTGACAGGAAAGAAGACAGGACCAATTTCCCTCATGCATATATATGCAAAGCCAGGAGAGGAGAAATGGAGTAGGTCTCTTAAACTCAAAAGGCTGTGAGCATTCTCTGTGCTACTTTAGGATGGCAGAGGGGGTGAGGGCTGCTGTGTGGCTGCTGCTAGATTGCCTTGCCAGGCTTGGTAAGCCCTGGGCCACCTGGAGATGGTCTCCTGCATAGTTTGGACTCATGTTTTCCTGGTGTGTGACATGCTCACATTGGGATTATGTCCCTTAGTCACATCTGTGCTGGTGTCAGCATGCTAGGTGGCCATGTCAGGGCTTGTCAGTAGTTATGTTTTAAATAGCTGTGTATTTCTGGATTATCTATATCTGCTAATAACGGGTATAATATGGAATGGAAATTAACTGCATCATCCAAATAAATTTCAATTCAAGCTGGGCACAGCGGCATGCGCCTGTAATCCTGGCTACTTGGGACTGAAGTGGGAGGATTGCTTGAACCCAGGAGTATGAGTTCAGGCTGGGCAACAGATTGAGACCCTGTCTCTTAAAAAAATTAAATAAATCAATTAATTTCAACTCGGTTCCTGGTGTATGTCAATGACTTCTAACTACTAAGGATGTCAAAGTGAACTAGATATAATGCTTTTGGTCTACAACAGAGGATATATATACTTGGTTAATCAGAGTTCTGATCCTTTACGGATTTAAGTAGAAGAAGGATATCTTCCTGTCTGTGGGGAAAGGAGGGAAAGGATGACACCATTCTAACTTGACTCTTATTCCACCGTACATGTATAGGATGTGGGGGTAGCTGGAAATGTTGTATTATACTCAGCCTCTGATGTGGCTCTTGAAACTCAGAGACAACAGAAAATGTTGCATTTAACAACCTGTTACAATGTTTGTTAAGGTGTTTTGGTTTTTTTCTCCCTGCCCCTCCTCCTACTGTTAAGGTGTTTTTATAAACTCAAAGATGTTATGCAAGTGTTGTAGTTAACATAATAGCGTAACCAAATTAAGAAGCACTCTGGGAGGCCAAGGCAGGAGGATTGCTTGAAGCCAGGAGTTCAAGAGACCAGCCTGAGTAAGAGGGAGATCCCAAGACCCCGTCTATACAAAAAATGGAAAAATTATCTGGGCATGGGTGGTGCATGCCTCTAGTCCCAGCTACTTAGGAGACTGAGGCAGGAGAATCGCTTGAGCCCAGGAGTTTGAGGTTGCAGTGAGCTGTCGTAATGCCACTGCATGCTAGCCTGGGTGACAGCAAGATTCCATCTCCAAAAAAAAAAAAAAAAAAGTAGGGGGACCTGAAGACTAGATAAATCCCTCCTTGGATAGAATTAGAGCGGGAACTGAATTTAGGAATTAGAGTGGAATCAACATGCATATGATAACTGATAGTCTTTACAAATATTTTAAATTAGGAACAGGTCTATTGAAGTTTGAAGACTTAAGGATGAGGCCAGGCATGGTGGCTCACGTCTGTAATCCTAGCACTCTGGGAGGCCGAAGCAGGTGGATCATTTGAGCTCAGGAATTTGAGACCAGCCTGGGCAAGAGCAAGACCCCATCTCTACTAAAAATAGAAAGAAATTAATTGGCCAACTAAAAATACATATAGAAAAAATTAGCCAGGCATGGTGGTGCATGCCTGTAGTCCCAACTACTTGGGGCGCTGAGGCAGGAGGATCGCTTGAGCCCAGGAATTTGAGGTTGCTGTGAGCTAGGCTGATGCCACGGCACTCTAGCCCGGGCAACAGAGTGAGACTCTGTCGCAAAAAAAAAAAAAAAAAAAAAGGACTTACGGTTGAAACTTTTTATTAAATGAAAGAAGTGGAGAGTTAAAACCAGGCAATCTTATTTTACATTAAGAAAGTTATTAAGAAACATCGGCTCTAGTGCTGTTTTATGCTCTGAGTATATAGGGGGGAGTTCCTGTGAGGCTGTGTGTGGGTAGAAGGCAGCAAAGTCACAAGGACACACAGAAGATGCTGAAGAGTACATTGGGGGCCTTTCCCATGGCTCAAGAACATGGGCACAGAGCACAGCTGAACACCAGCCTGCTGGGCTCATAGCACTGGCACGTTCTGGGTAGCCTCGTGGTGCTGGGGGCAAGAGGGTGGGGACAGTGGGCGTCACTGTCAGGGTGTCAGGGCTGGAGGCCCTTTCCTCAAAGGAGACAAGCAGACACACCACATACAGCCTCCAAAAGCCACAAATGTTTTCCTTTGGTCAGCATTCTGGAATTTTTAGTAAACACTTCAGATTTTCTGATTTATTTTATTTGTCTTTGGTCAAGGAAAGCTTATATTTTTGTCCTTCGAACACACAGCACACGTGACAAATATTGAAGAGGGGGTGGCTGCTCCCCTCACCCGTATGCTGCTCAGAATGTCAGCAGGTGTAGGGCTGGGCGTGGTGGCTCACGCCTGTAATCCTAGCACTCTGGGAGGCCAAGGCGGGTGGATCGTTTGAGCTCAGGAGTTTGAAACCAGCCTGAGCAAGAGCAAGACCCCGTCTCTACTAAAAATAGAAGTTAATTGGTCAACTAAAAATATATAAAAAAAATTAGCTGGGCATGGTGAGGCTGAGGCAGGAGGATCGCTTGAGCCCAGGAGTTTGAGGTTGCTGTGAGCTAGGCTGACGCTACGGCACTCTAGCCCAGACAACAGAGTGAGACTCTGTCTCAAAAAAAAAAAAAAAAAAAAGTCAGCAGGTAGGTTAGTGAGAGGGATGCACAGTCTTTCCCAGGAGATAAAGGGGAGGGGAGAGTGCATCCTTGATTTTATTATACATTCTTTGGTATGTGTAGGGCATTGCGCCAAGGTCTTACCTTTTTTACTCTATTTCTTTAGTTTTATGAAAAGTAATCTAACTGTGTTCTACAGTGACTCCTAACTGATGTTTTTTACTTTTTGGAGGTGGATGCAAGTTAGTTTTTGTTGTTTCCTGCATGTCTGAGTGGGCAGGGCTTTGCGTCTTGCCCCTGCCCAGGGCCTGCCACTTCGCAATTACTCTGTACATACATGTCGGATGAGCAAGAGGGTGCATGAATGCCCAACCTGCAGGCGTGGTACTGCTGACTGGTGAGAGAGACAGGCAACAAAATGTGTATTCTTGGTTTTTTGTTTTTTTTAGAGACAGGATCTCACTGTGTTGTCTAGGCTGGGGTGCAGTGGCACAATCATAGCTCACTGTATCCTCAAACTCCTGGGCTAAAGCAGTCCTCCTAACTCAGCTCCCCGAGTGGCTGGTATTACAGGCATGCCCCACCACAACTGGCTAATTTTTAAATTTCTTGTAGAGATGGGGTCTTGCTACATTGCCAGGCTGGTCTCAAACTCCTGGGCACAGGTGATCCTCCCACCTTGGCCTCCCAAAACACTGGGATTATAGACGTGAGCCACCGTGCCTGGCCCCAAATGTGTATTCTTCAACCTGGTTCCTTCCCGGGATGATTTTATGTAGGTTAGTCTTTTTGTATCTACATCGATGCCGATGGACTCCCAGTACTGCCTGGAGCTGTGTTGCTCCATAGCCTGCGGAAGGCCTAGGTTCTGCTCTTGGCAATGACTGCTGGTTCATGAAGGAGGTGGCCTAATAGCCAGGACAAAGTCTCTGAGGGGAACCTTTGTCATGCACGGCCAAGGGCATTTATGTTACTGTGATTTTGATTCGGAGGTGTTATTTTTAACGACAGCTTTATTCTGTATAATTCATGGATCATACAGCTTACCTACTTAAAATATATTATTCAGTGTTTTTTAGTATATTCACTGTATGTGGTACAAGCACCACCACAATCAATTTTAGAACATTGCATCACCCCAAAAGCAACTCCATGGAGGTCACTCCCCATTCCCTACCACTCCCGCATCCCTAGGCAACCACTGATCTCCCTTCTGTCCCTGTGGATTTGCCTATTTTAGACACTTCATATAAATGGCATCATATGAAATGCAGCCTTTTGTGACTGGCTTCTTTCATGTAGCATAATGTTTTCAAGGTTCATCCATGTGGTAGCATGAATCAGTACTTCATTGATTTTCATGGCTCAATAATATTCTGTGATATGGACAAGTCACATTTTGTTTATCCACTCATCACTCGATGGACATTTGGGTTACTCCCACTTTTAGGCCATTATAAATGATTTGCTGTGAACATTCATGTGTAAGCTGAGGATTTATTATCTTTTCAATCTTTGTCACTTTGGACTGAGACGTGGACAGGTATTCAGCTTTGGCAGGTATACAACATAGTGCTCCCCTCTCTTCCCCTCCTTCTCGAGACAGAGTCTCACTCTATTGCGCTGGCTAGAGTGCAGTGACATCGTCATAGCTCACAGCAGCCTCAGACTCCTGGGCTCAAGCGATCCTCCTACCTCAGCCTCCCAAATAGCTGGGACAACAGGTGGGCACCACGATGCTTGGCTAATTTTTTTCTATTTTTAGTAGAGACGGGGTCTCACTCTTGCTCAGGCTGGAACATAGCATTTCTTTATGGCAGTAGAAACTCCTGGAGCACATGTCATGTAGCAGAACAGACTAAAGGGTAGGTTTTAAAAATTTTTTTAGTAGAGGCAGAGTCTCACTCTTGCCGAGGCTGGTCTCAAACTCCTGGGCTTAAGCAATCCTCCCACCTTGGCCTCCCAAAGTGCTGGGATTACAGGCGTGAGCCACTGCACTGAGCCACAGTGCTTTCTTAAAACTAACCTTGGCCAGGTATGGTGGTGTGTGTCTGTAGCCCCAGCTACTTGGGAGGCTGAGGCAGGAGGATTGCTGGAACCCAGGAATTCGAGGCTATGGTGAGCTATGATCATGCCACTGCACACCAGCCTGGGTGACAGAGCGAGACCCTGTTTCTAAAAAAGAGAAAAAGCACTTGTTAACACAGCTGGTGTCAATTTTAGGGAAAGTAAGCTTAAGATAATTTTTCCTGTACTTTTGATTAGTAATTTACTGTGTATACTTATATATGAATTAACATGCATATTTACCATTTCAATTATGATGGTGATCACCTAAAAATGCAAAAATTTGAACCTGTGTTCAGTTCAAGTTATATCTAATTCTTCCCATATGTGAATGTTTCCTCCGTGCCAGGCATTATACTAGCAGATGGGGCTGTAATGACAGGTAGGCAGGGTCTGTGCCCTCAGAGCACCATGTCCATTCTTGCCGAGGGTGGGAGGGTGGCTGTGGGCCTGTGTGAGGACGAGGCAGATGTCTGGCATGGGGGGCAACATGGCGCCTCTGCTGGGGATGAACAGGGCACTCTTGTAGCTTTGGGGGAGGACTCAAGCCAGACTTAGGGTGGGATGGTAGGGAGGTCAGGGAAAGTTTCCAGAGGGCTGGGATATACAGGAGGAATGGATATAATTTAGCAAGAGAAGAAGGAAAGGAGGAGGAGGAAGGAGAGAGTTCCTAAGCAGAAAGCTGAGCATGTCCAGCATATCACCTGTTCGGGGGATTGAAAGCGGGATTCCAGGTGAGGTGTGGTGGGAACCAGGGGAAGAAGGAGCAGGAGAGCCCTGGAACCCCTGATGGCTGCGCCATGTGGTTTGGAGTCTGTCCCCAGAGCTGGTAAGTCATTAAAGGGAGCCACACGAGCAGATCTGCGTTTTGGCCACTCAGAGAATACCCTCAGGATCAAGGCTGGGGTCTTGTTTTCTCTGTGTCGGGAGAGCAGGTTATCTGTGGGGGACTCAGGAAGAGCCACTGTGGAGAACGACGTGGGCAGGGGGGATAGAGAAGCAGCTTCAGGGCTCCTGTCAAAGATGAATGTTTTAAATCCATATTAGACGTTATGGAGGCCCCTAGGAATGTGGCAAAGCGTTACACTTGCATAATCTGTTTCACTGTGTCCCTTGCCTTAACTGAGTTGAATTTAGTTGCCCTAATTGACCTGAAAGTGCTGATAAAAGTAGAGAACAAAAACTGCCAAGACAAATTCTGTGGATGATGGAGCACTGGCCACCCTTCATTCTCATGATAGTCAAGCGTGGGCAGCTCCTGCCAGGTGTGGTGGTTCATGCCTGTACTCCTAGCACTCTGGGAGGCCGAGGCAGGAGGATTGCTTGAGGTTAGGAGTTTGAGACCAGCCTGAGCAAGAGTGAGACCCTGTCTCTACTAAAAATAGAGAAGTTAGCCGGGCACCATGTCACATGCCTGTAGTACCAGCTACTCAGGAGGCTGAGGTAGGAGGATTGCTTGAGCCCAGGAGTTTGAGGTTGCCATGAGCTGCGATGATGCCACTGCTCTCTACCTTGGGCCGACAGAGTGAGACTCTGTCTTTTTAAAAAAAACAAGTGGGGAGCTCCCTGGTTGATTTTACATATTTGTTTTTCCCCTCCCTTTTTTTTTATTTTAATAGATTTGGGGATACAGGTTGAATTCTGTTGCATGTATTTATTGTATAGCAGTGGAGTCTGGGCTTTTGGTGTACCCATCACCGGAGTAGTGTACATTGTACCCACAGGTAATTTTTCATCCCTCACCCTGTCAACCCTTCCCCATTGTGAGTCTCTAATGTTCATTATACCACTCTGTGTGCCTTTTTGTAGCCATAGTTTAGCTCCACTTATAAATGAGAACATGTGGCATTTATTTTTCTGTTCCTGAGTTACCTCACTTAGGATAATGGTCTCCAGTTCCATCCAAGTTGCTGCAAAAGACATAATTTCATTCATTCTTTTTACAAGATTTTTTAAAAAATTTAAATAGAGATGAGGTCTCGCTCTTGCTCAGGCTGGCTGGTCTCAAACTCCTGACCTCAAGCAATCCTCCTGCCTTATCCTCCCAGAGTGCTAGGATTATAGGTGTGAGCCTCCATGCCCGGCCTCATTCATTCTTTTTGATATAATGATTTCTTTTCCTTTGGGTAGATACCCAGTGGTGGGATTGCAGGATTGAATGGTAGATCTACTTTTAGTTCTTAGAGAAATCTCCATACTGATCTCCGTAGAGGTACTAATTTACCATTCCCACCAATAGTGTATAAATGCTCCCTTTTCACCACATCCATGCCAACATCTACTATTTTTTTGACTTTTTAATAATGGCCATTCTAATTGGAGTAAGATGGTATCTCATTGTGGTTTTAATTTGCATTTCTCTGATGATTAGTGATGTTGAGCATTTTTTTTCATGTTTATTGGTCATTTGTGTATTTTCTTTTGAAAACGATTTCACATGTTATTTATTCTTGCTTTGAAATTGAAAGCCTGGAGGAGAAGCTAATTTGGCTTCTCTCAAGGACTTGGGCTGGGGATGAGGGGAGATTTATTTGAGCTGTTATTTTGCAACCATTGGGAGACTACAGTATCTCAGATCCTTAGAGTCGGAGGGGAATTAAACACAGGGCAGGGTGGGATGGGGGAAGCAAGCTACCTGGCAGGGTGGTGGTAGTGACCTAAGGGGATGTGTTTCTGCATGTTTTGTTTAATGAGGAACTGAGGCTCAGGCAGCTAGACATGGCTGATAGAAAATAGGTCTATCTGACCCTAAATCGGTGGTCTTCCTGCCCAGCAAGTTACCACAGAAGTGAGATGTGAAGGCCTAGGACAGAAGTGGCAGGGGACCCTACGTTGCTGTTAGTGCCATGAATGGGTGGCAGGGGAGGCTTCATAGCATAAGGCCACTAGTTTATATTTATTAAACTCTCCTTAGACCATCTCTATACCTGCATCTGTTGTTGCAGATGAGAAACACCCTGTAATGGTTTGAGGCGACTAGACCCATTTACTGTGCCTCGTGGGCACTTTGAGAGGTCGTTTAGTCCACCCTGCATTCAGCCAGGCTTCCCGTCCAGCTCAGCAATGGAGCTGGCTCTCCGGGAAGAGCTCCCCGGGGAGGTGAGACTGTGCTCTTATGATTTCACCAAGCACGCAGATGTCAGAGCAACCCAGATCAACCTCGAAGAACATAGGCAAGCTTAATGGCTGGGCACACGACTTCAACTTTCTTTTCTCAGACGGATGACTTTTGGCTTTTATTTTTTGCCCAGGTATGTACCCTCTGGCTCCAGCAGCCCAGGAAGCTGAGAGCAGCCGGAAGCTGACCCACTTGCTGAACGCTGTGACCGATGCGCTGGTCTGGGTGATCGCCAAGAGCGGCATCTCCTCCCAGCAGCAGTCTGTTCGCCTGGCCAATCTCCTGATGCTCTTGTCACACGTCAGGCACGCCAGGTATGGACCTGCAGGAACTCCTCTACACGGGCGTGGGGTGGGAGGGAGACATGCTCAGAGTAGGGTGAAGAGCTTAAGGAAAAGTATTTACAAATCACAGAACATGAACCCCTGAAAGGGAATGGAAGGCTTCGTCAGTTCACACATCTGTAACCAAAGATAGGCACAGAGTGGGCACTGAACACAGGTCCTGTGGCACCTCATAGGATCTTCATGGCATCCCAGTGATGGCCCATCTGTTTTCCAGTTGCTAGGGCTTTACAGCTTGTTTGTGGGGTCCTAAAAGGGGCAGTTCCTCCCCTAAAATGAACTGCCACCCCTCCTTACACCAAAGTCATTCTTGTGAGGAGGCTATGTCCACCTCTCCTGGATCTCCCCTTGAGCTGGTGACCAGGGGAAGTGCACAAAGCCTCCCCCGAGCGTTCTTTTCTTTCAGTTGCAGTAGGATATTAAGGATGAGACCTAAGAGAATGGGTGATCCCAGCAGGTTTAGGAAGGCAGGGTTGTGGGTAGGGCATATCCCAGGTCAGGAAATGTAACTAGTGTGCGCTGATGACAGGGGAGGGTTTGGTGATGGCTACTTTGGGACAGTGATGCCCAGTGTCACCCAGGAGGAAGGCAGCCTTGCCCTGGGGCTACAAGAGGGGAGATGAGGATGGAAGGCAGTTGCTCATCTGAGGAGGAGCAGAGTCTAAAGGCTGCAGGGAAGGATGGTATACACATCAAGAACAAGGGGGAGGAAATGAAAAGACCTCTGCCTGTTTCCTTTTTGATGATGATTTAGCACACAAACATTTGCAGAACGGATACAGGCAATCCTCAGTACTTGCAGACTCCATATTTGTGAATTCACCTGCTTGCTAGAATTTATTTATAATCCCTAAATCAATACTTATGGTGCTTTCAAGGTCATGCCCAGAGTGGCAAAAATTTGGGGTCACCCTCTGTGCATGTTTCCAGCTGAGGCTGAACAAGAAAATGCTCTGCCTTCTTGTTAATTTCAGCTCTCATATCATAAACAACTGTCCTTTACATGATCTATTGCCATGTTTTTACATTTCTGTGCCTTTTGTGGGTGATTTCACTGTTTAAAACAGCACCCTAGGGTAGTGCTGAAGTGTTGTCTAGGGTTCCCAGGTGCCAGAAAGCTGTCATGTGCCTTACAAAGAAAATAGGTGCTAGATAACCAGATAATCTTCATTCAAGCATGAGTTACAGTGCTGTTGGCCTTGAGATCAAAGTTAATGAATCAACAATATATATTTAATAAGATGCCTTTAAATAAAAACACATGAAGCAAGGTTATGTGTTGATCAGCTGATGAAAATGTGAGCAGAGGCCGGCAGGAACCTAACCCCCTATTTCCCCCAGGGGCAGTACTTCAGTATCGGCTAATTCTGTGTTCGAAGTGACTTATAGCATAAAGTAATATGAATAATGAGAAAGAATTGTATTAATACTATATGCCAGGCACCATACCAGGCCATTGTGGGTGGTGGTGGGGACACAGAAGTTGGCATCGTCCTTGCCCTTGAGTGTGGATTGGGGTGGGGTGGGGCAGACTGGCCCTGTGCAGGAGAGCTGGGGAAGATTTCAATGTTCCTGTGGCTGCCTTGAGGGAAGGAATCTAAGCATCTTTTTGTCCCCATAGTAACAAGGGCATGGAACATCTGCTCAGCATGAAGTGTAAAAATATCGTCCCGGTGTATGACCTGCTGCTGGAGATGCTGAATGCCCACACGCTTCGAGGGTACAAGTCCTCGGTCACGGGCTCTGAGTGCAGCCTGGCAGAGGACACTAAGAGCAAAGAGGGCTCCCAGAACCCGCAGTCTCAGTGACACCTGGCCCTGAGGCGAATAGGCTCCCAGAGGAGGTCAAAGGCTGAAGACACGTGAAGTCCAACATGTTGTGATCCTGGGCGTTGTCATCTTCCTGCCAAGCGCTGGCCCCTCGTTTGGTTATGGTAGGCTCTGTCACGGGCTGTCCTTCTCCCTCGGACCGTCTTTCTCCCCTTACCCCCCCACCCGGAGTCAGGGTAAGAAAGCCACAGTTGTCTGTAATGTTACCAGAGAGCATATTGGAATGCAGAGTTTCCATCTTGATGGCCTCATAGGATTTCGACGTGGTTGGTCCCCTTCTTACCTTCCGTCTCCCTTCCACCCCTTTGGAAAACATCTTGAAGGCTTTGGAACGAATGGGAGAAATCTGACTTGGAAGGGCTGCAAGTTGCAAAGGGGAGAAAATGACATGCACATAGGAAGTGCGCTAACCCTTTTATTTTTGACATTGTGAAACCTGCAATGACAATCAACTAACTAGTTCCACATGCCTAGTTCCGTGAGGACCGATGTGTGTTGTTACTGTCACTCTGTCAAAGGCCAGAGAGTCCGTGGTCAAGCTAGGATCTGAGCCATGTTCTTCCCCAGCCCTTGCTGCTATCTTCGTGCAGATTCATCCCTTGTGATTTGCATTGGTAGAACCTGTGGATTATCTGGGGGCATGTGTCTATGTGTGATCACTTTCACAGAGGACTGTGGGAATTTAAATCTCCCTGGGCCTGTAATGGCCCTTCCTTAATCCTGTGTTGTCCCAAGGGGCCCAGTGTGTGTGCTGGAGAAAGGGCCTGTGTGTGTTTGCAGAAATGGGGTTCTCTCCTGTGGGTGTGGATTACAGCCACAGTGCTTCCCTGCGGCACTGTGAACTCAGTTTCCATCTTGCAGGGCCTCACAGGTAGCAGCCACAACCCCCACACCAGCCACCCAGAGGAGACAGGGTCACTTTGGGCGGTGGAGGTGCATGGTGTGCTCTTTTATGGAAGGATGAATAGCTGGCCAGCGTGTCCGCTTCAGAGCCTCATTCTATAGACTTGATGAGCACAGCACTTGAACAAGACCTGGTTTGTGAACTCTCCTTAAAAAAGAGAACTATTTAGGGGTAATTACTTATATAGCAAGAAAAATTCTCTTACACACTAGGGTTCTTAAAAATATTTTCTTATGAAAGCATTTATATGGTGGGCTGGGTGAAATAGAAACTTAATAAAAATATTCTTACTCCAAGTGGAACATAAATAGGACATGAAGATAAAGGCCTCTGAAATGACAATTTCAACTTGTTTTTAAATTTATTTTTTTTGGAGACAGAGTCTTGCTCTGTTCCCCCAGCTAGAGTTCAGTGGCATCATTATAGCTCACTGCAACCTCAATCTCCTGGGCTCCAGTGATCCTCCTGTCACAGTCTCCCAAGTAGCTGGGACTACAGGCATGTGCCACCACACTCGGATAATTTTTCTATTTTTAGTAGAGATAGGGTCTCACTCTTGCTCAGGCTGGTCTCGAACTCCTGAGCTCAAGCTATCCTCCTGCCTCGGCCTCCCAGAGTGCTAGGATTATAGGTGTGAGCCACCATGCCTGGCTTAACTTGCTTTTTGAAGATTGAAATTTTCAGACAAATTTTTGGGAACATACCAAATACATAAAATCAGTAACAGCTATACTTTGGAAGCAGTTAAATAATTATGTTTGATTTTTATGGTACTATTTTTAAAAATTACCTTTCGATATAGCATTAAATTTTCTTTTTGGAAATAGGTTTACTTTGGTGAGCACATCTTGTATTTACTAAGTCATTGGGAAGATTACAGTCAATGTGACCAAGTTAGTTTCTGCTAGTGAGACCTTGAGTAATTCCTAATTTTGATACTGGTACAATTTTACTAAGAGTTAAACTTAGCTGTTTCAGAAACACTTGGACATATACCTGGAGAAGACACTGCCATCTGTATTCTGAAGCAGTTTCAAATTATTCTTAGTGAGATTCAGTACAGACAACATAAGCTTGATTTCATAGGAACCAGGGATTATTTTCTTTCTTTCTGGCCAGCCTAGAAACCCCCACTACAAGCAGAGGGGTTAGGAGACTGAAGAGAAGTGGGCGGTGAAGAAGGCAGCCTTGAGCAATTATTTGCCTGTGAAATTCTATTAACTGTATTTTTAAAAAAGAGACTACCAGGTAAGAAAAACAAAAATAACCGAAGGAGGTTTGAGCCATTGCCTAAATTAATATGTAGGAGAGTGAATTTTCTAGGTTGAATTTTGATACCCAAGAAAGTGCCAGATTGAACTCAGGTGTCCAGGCAACCTCTGTGCCAAATCCTGCACTTACCCAGACTTGTATGTGTTCTGTCTGAAACTCATCCAGTGGCCACTGGGAATATTTTCCACAAATACTCCTGCATTTGGATGAAGCCAAATGAGGAAGAGGAGGATGTAACACTTTTGATAATTTCTCTTCTTGGCTTGGGTCTCACCTGGGTATGTTGGGAGCACCCACTGGTCACTCCAACCAGAGAGGCGGCCTTGGTGCAAGGCTATCTTGCAGACGGGGTCTGGGGCACGCAAGCGGTTGAGATAGCATGGGCTGTGCTCTAAAGGTGCCTTTTGTTTTCAACATTCTAGGGCCATTTCCCCCTTTCAGATATTTTGAATCTCTTTGCCCATCTGCTCGAAACGTGTCCTCTACAGATGACGCCTTTTTCATGGGTCAGGCTGCTATTTTTTTTTTTTTTTTTTGAGACAGCGTCTCCCTCTGTTGCCCAGGCTAGAGCGCCGTGGTGTCAGCGTAGCTCACAGCAACGTCAAACTCCTGGGCTCAGGCGATCCTACTGCCTCAGCCTCCTGAGTAGCTGGGACTACAGGCATGTGCCACCATGCCCAGCTAATTTTTTCTACATATATTTTTAGTTGGCCAATTAATTTGTTTCTATTTTTTTTTTTTAGTAGAGATGGGGTCTTGCTCTTGCTCAGGCTGGTTTCAAACTCCTGACCTTGAGCGATCCACCCTCCTCCGCCTCCCAAAGTGCTAGGATTACAGGCGTGAGCCACCGTGCCCGGCCTAACCCAATGACTTTTAATGTAACAGAGTACAAAAAAGTCATTGATATGGTTTCTGATTTCACATTGCAACGAACTTCTAAGAAACTACCACTTGTCAAATTTTGGTGTGATACTGAAGAAGAATATTAGCAATTATTCAAAAAGGCTGTTAAAATACTCCTTTTTCCAGCTGTGTATGTATGTGACGCTGAATTTTTTTTATGTACTTGCCAAAACAATGTAACAGTTTGAATGCAGAAGCAGGTATGAAAATCGAGTTGTCTTCTATTAAGCCAGACCTAAAAGAGATTTGTCAAAATGTAAAACAATGCCACTTTCTTATATTTCTATTTTGTTTTTGAAAATAGTTATTTTTCATAAAATGTTATTTATTTTAATGTGTAATGAGCTCTTTGATATTTTAAAATGAATTAATTTCACAAATTTCTCATATAGTGTAATTTCTGATGTGCTAAGTATCAGTAAATATATAACTATAACCCACATAACAAAAGCTCTTTGGGATCTTCAATTTTTAAGAGTGAAAAGGGGTCTTAAATGACTAAGAAGTTTGAAACCCCTGAGTATAGCGTACAGTGGATTGAAATGAGCCCCTCAGGAAATACTTTAGTTTCTGGCTTACTTGAACATCTTTAAAAAACAATACAGAAGAAAAGAGAAATAATTTGTTTCTACTTTTATTATGCTGAGTTATTGAGTACTTAATATGTGCCTGGCACTGCACTAAACATGGTACTTATATTTCCTCTAACCTTTGTCCTGCAACGTATGCAGTATCTCAGTTTTGCCAATCAGGGGGCAAAGGCACAGAGAAGTTAAATAATTGGCTCAAGCTTTCTCAAGAGGTAAGTAGCAGAGCCAAGTTTTAGAACTAGCTCAAATCTGATTTCAAAGCCTGAGCTCTTTATCAGGAGGTTCTGCCACCTCACAGAAAAGTATGTGTTATGAAGTACACGTTATCCACACTGCAAATCAATCATTAGAAGAAAAGTACAAAATGCTGTTATCTGAAGATTGTTGATGTAAGGTTGAAGCAGTGGCTGAAGAGTCTGGCCATAGTCTTGTGCTGTTTTGTGGACTCAGATCTTTAGAAGGTGGTTCCTTTGGAACTGACAGTGACTGGAAAGACTAGGGGCTAAATTTCTTATGGATTCATAAAAATAGTATGTAGTAGTCTGTGAATCTAGCTCAAGGTTGGGGAGGTTGACAGGATGGCTTTAGTTCAGAGGTCACTGCTTGTGTTAAACTTTGCACTTCTTTCATTTCATTTAGGGGTATAGAAACCTTAGACTGAAAGTGCTGTTTTGAATCAGAAAGAGTTTCCCCTTGGGATAAAAGGAAATGGGAATGGGGTTGAAGTCAGGTGGAAATGAGGAGAATAGCCCCATTACTGTAATCCCAAGCTCTTGGGTTATTATGCTGAGAGCATCAGGTGACTGAAAAAAAAAAAAGCAAATGTGAAAGCACAGACTGAGAAAAGGGGAGACGGACTCCAGCCAGGTGCCCTGCGCAGTAGGGAACATAGGTCACCGTGGTTTCAGCTCAGGATGGTGAGAATAGCAGCCTGTCGCTCTCAGGCTCTCTCATTTGGAATCATCAGCACAACACTTGCTTCTGTTGGTGGGTTTGCTGACTCAGAGAACCTTAGAAGCATTTATTTATGTATATATGTATGTATGTTTTTTTTTCCTAAAACAGGGCCTTGCTCTGTCATCTAGGCTAGAGTGCAGTGGCATTATGATAGCTCACTGCAACCTCAAACTTCTGGGCTCAAGCGATCCCCCTGCCTCAGCCTCCAGAGTAGCTGGGATATAGGTGTGTGCCACCACGCCCTGCTAATTTTTGTGTTTTTTGTAGAGGTAGAGACAGGACTCCCTGTGTTGCTCAGGTTCCTGGGCTCAAGTGATCTTCCTGCTTCGGCCTCCCAGAGTGCTGGGATTATGGGTATGAGCCAGTGTGCCTGGCATCAGAAGCTTTTATTTTCCGTGTCCCACATACCTGAACAACTCAGCTTTCTACTACTTAGCTACTTTAAAATTGTCTTGGTAAAGGTATGTTGAAATTAATAATATGAACAACTCTATTAATATATAACACATACTCATTAAGGAATATATGTGTTTTCAATATATATATCATATATATCAACAAATATCTACATATACTTTCATTATACTCATTCAACTCTCAGTGTTTCAACAATGAGAGTTGAAATAACTCCTCCCGACCTTTTTTTTTTTAAACCACCTCAGTGGAAATGGAAATAGGAGTATCTGTTTTAACCCACAAAGCAGGGAAAAGAGGTGGAATTATCTTTAAATTTTTTGGTCTTGATTAACTCAAACTTTATTCCCACATTTTTCTCTGACATTCATACTGTGCTCTGAAACCAGAGTCTTCCTTCTGCTCAGCACTGCTGTGGCCAGTGTATAATTGGTACTTGTCTCTCAGATTTGTATTATGTAAATAGGCTTTGACAGGGGGCAAGGTTAAACTGTTGTAAAGATTGCCTGTTCATTTCTAAAACTGTGTTTTGTGGTAGAATTGAATTGCTAATTGTGTAAAAGCGTTTTTTAAAATGAACGCAAACAAAATGAGAACTTACAGTTGTACAGTAAATAAAAAAAGAGGAATATGATCATTGTACTTTCTTTTTTTCCCCTCTGAACTCATCGGTAGCTTTTTATTCCAGTGATAATTAATAAGGTTTCTATACATACATACAAATGAGTTGCGTGAAGTGTACATGGTGATATATTGAATGAAGATGGGAGAATTCCTGCTGGTACAAATGGTATGGGTGCAGAGCGTTCCTTTATTTTATGTGATTTGAAGAGAGTTAGGGAGCTCTCAAAGTATGATAAGCAAGTTGGCGGACTACGTTTTTTGTTAATTCTTCTATCAAAATGCCTTCTCCTAGTGTGGATGCATTTCTAAGATGAATGGCTAATTTGTTCTTGTTTCTTTTTCCAAGTTTCTTTGAGCAAATGACAAATTGAGAAGATGTCCTAATTCTAAAAAGAGACCATTGGCATTTTTCTGAGGCCTTTTCTTCTCTTAGCTTCCCATTGAATTTAGGAAGGATATGACTGGATGTGACTAAAATGGTCTGGGAGGAGGGTTAGTATTTATTCTACTTTCTAGAGTTGATTCTGGGATTGTTTTGTGTAATTGCTGCTTTATGATGGGGGAAAAACACCTAAGTGTAATTTCAGAGTGTGAGGAAATGTGTATGATGAACTGTTGTGATTGGGCTTTCTAAAGTTGGAGTGGTTTCTTAAATTTTACAGGTTTGGGGTGGTAGTGAAGTTACTCTAGAAATTGATAATTTTACTTTAGTTAGTCTGAGGAATTTCAGAGAGAAGTGGTTTTTCCTAAGTGAGTAAGACATGAATATGTTGGTTATTAGCATCTATTAGGTCATTAAATATGAAATGTCGGGGTTTTTTTTGAGAAAGAGTCTCACTCTGCTGCCCGGGCTAGAGTGAGTGCCGTGGCGTCAGCGTAGCTCACAGCAACCTCAAACTCCTGGGCTCAGGCAATCCTTCTGCCTCAGCCTCCCAAGTAGCTGGGACTACAGGCATGTGCCACCGTGCCCGGCTAATTTTTTCTATGTATTTTTAGTTGGCCAATTAATTTCTTTGTATTTTTAGTAGAGATGGGGTCTCGCTCTTGCTCAGGCTGGCTTCGAACTCCTGACCTTGAGCGATCTGCCCGCCTCGGCCTCCCAGAGTGCTAAGATTACAGGC